>SJYC01045069.1:0-58322 GCA_006408675.1 Madoqua kirkii | reverse complement strand
AGTCCACCATTTCCCCCCATGTCTAACCGAACACTCTCACTGTGGTTGAAACCCATTTTCTCTCAATAGGTTCTCAGAATTGAGTCCCCCTTGTAATGACCCGTCTTGGACTCGAAGAACATTATTAAAATGCGCTGAGCATCAGGTTTGCACTGTTTTGAATTATTTTAGGATTCATTTCAAAGTGATTTGGCAGTTACAAAATTCTTTCCTCTCTTTTTAAACAGGCAGTGAGCTGTGACGGGGGAACTGCTGACTTGGGGATCAATGAGACTTGGGCCTGAATCCCAGCTCTGCCACTTACTAGAGCTGTGTGACCTTGAGCAGGTTACACAACTTCTCTGAGCTTCTACGTCCTCTAGTATAATCGGCTCACTTTGAATATTAGTGGAGGGACTTCCCCGGAGGTACAGTGGATAAGACTTCTCCTTCCAATGCAGGAGGTGTGGGTTTCCTCCCTGGCTGGGGAGCTAAGATACCACATGCCTCCTGGTCAAAAAACTCAAAGCATAAAACAGATGCAATAGTATAACAAATTCAATAAAGACCTTAAAAATGGTCCACATCCAAAAAAAAAAAAAATACTAGTGGAACATAAATGAGACATGTCCATTTGTCTATAAGAAGCTCCCATTCCTTAGCTGGTGCAAAGTCATGGAACTAGTTATAAAACATATATATATAATGTAACCCAGCTTTCCCATTTTACAAAGGAAGAAGCTGAGGCCCAAAGAGGGGAAATGACTTACTCAAGGTCACATGCCCCAAGATCACCCAGGTGGAGGCAGAGCTGGGCTGAAATGCCAAGCCAGCTGTCTTTCCATGATATCAAGTTGCTTCTGCTTTGTCTTCTCCATGCCCCTTCTCTATGGACCAAAGGCCATAATGAGAAGAGAAGGGTATAGGGGTTATAGTAACAATCAGGCCATGGGCTATACACACTAAGGAGACAGTGTGTGCTAGGCTTCATTTATTGGGCAAAAGAGGCAACCCTGCCCACCTCTGGGCTGGCTGGGCCACACTTGGGTCAAAGCACTCTCCTCTGGGGAACTCATGTGAAGCATATTAAAAGTGGGGTAATTTTCAGAGAAGAGCATGGTGATACAAAGTCCCAAGCCATGGCATTTTAGGAAGAGTTGAGGGCCTAGAGGCGATGACCCAAAGAACAGAGGTCATAGGGCTCCTGGCCACTCTCTTCAGCTTTGTGAAGTGCAACGTGTGCTGGAGAGGGGGTGCAGAGCTGTACTTTATGGCCATGAGTGGAATAAAGACCCCTGGATGAAGGCTTCAGGAAGGAAAATTCCAAAAGACAAAAAGCTAGCCCTGTCCAAAACTGGAATGACCCATGGTGAAAGGCAGTGTGCAGAAACGGGAAAAGCAGGAGTCAAAGAGTCCTTAGGAATCCTTGAAAATCTAACAGCACGGAGTGACAAGTGGACGAGATCAAGCCCAGCCTGCAGCATGCCTGGATACGCAAACTATGAAACAGCACAGCAGAATGGCTAAGAGCATGAATTCTGGAGCCTGAATTTAAACCCTGGCTCTTGCCTAGACTAGCTGTGTGACCTTGAGTAAGTTGCCTAACCCCTTGTGATACAGAGATGGAGCCACGTCTCTCTGGGCCATCATCCACTCCTCTGCTATCCTCTGATGCAGGGGCTTCCTAGGGGCACCCTTACCCCTGGAGGTGGCTAGTGTATGGCTGACCCTCCCTCTTGACCACTCTAGGCCTAAGGCAAGAGTCAGGAACAGCCCTTTCTGGTCCTGCAGTGACTCAGGGTTCTGCAGAAGCAAGGCCTTTCAGAGTTGCCAAGTCTGGAGGCTGAAAGGCAAGGAGAGATGGTTAAGCTATCAGGCAATCATTAGTTCACAAACACTGTGGGGCCAGCTGCTCTGTCTGTGCCAGGCTGGACCAGACACAGGGATGCAGGCAGAAGACATATGTCCCTGCCTTCAGGATGCTCCCCACCCAGGGGAAGAAAGTGTGGGGACAGTGATAGACCCCGGAACGCAAAGCAAGGACCTGTCTCCCGGGCAGCATTCAGGCTTTGCCTTAGAGGGCGGGCTCCAGGGAGGCTGTCCAGGAATGCTTCAAGAAGGATGTGACACGAGTTGAATGTTTAGAAAAGAAATCACTGAAGTGATGGGGGAGGCACGGTGTTCTGTGCAAGGAGGCTAGAACCATCTGGAAGCTCATCATTCTTGAGCCCTGCAGATGAGGCACTGGGATAAACACCCTGGTCACATCCTTTTGTTTGATCCTTGGAGTGAGCATTAGGTCTTATTACTCCCATTTTACAGATTGGAACTCAGAAAGGAAAAATACCCTACCTGAGGTCACATGAGGGGCAAACAGCAGAGCCAGGATTTAACCCCAGACCTGTCTGACTTCAGGTCTTTAGCTAATCTGTATGTTTTAAGCCAGTTCCAGCCTTTAAGATAGTTTAGTTTGATGCCAGTATAAGTATGTTGTAAGTATGTTATCACTCAGTCATGTCCAACTCTTGGTGACTCCATGGACTGTAGCTCTCCAGGCTCCTCTGTCTGTGGGATTCTCCAGGCAAGAATACTGGAGTGGGTTGCCATTCCCTTCTCCAGGGGATCTTCCTGACCCAGGGATCAATCCCCAGTCTTCTGCATTGCAGGCAGATTCTTTACCGTTTGAGCTAAGGGAAGTCCTTGATGCCAGTTTAGACTTCGAGAATGGGTGACACAGGGAGAGCAGAGGAACGTCAGATCAGGAAGGGCTTTCCCTGCCTTTTAGGACATACAGTTTGCATCACAGCAACCGGGGCTTCCTAGGTGGTGCAGTGGTAAAGAATCCACCTGCCCATACAGGAGACGCAAGAGATGCAGGTTCAATCCCCAGACCAGGGAGATACCTTGAGGGAGGAAATGGCAACCCACTCCAGTATTCCTTCCTGGAAAATCCTGTGGACAGAGGAGCCTGATAGGCTGCGGTTCATGTGGTCAGAAAAGAATTGGACATGACTGAGCTACTGAGCACCCAATAGGGAGCCAAGGAGGAGCTAAGAGGTAAGTGACATGAGTGGATATGCACTTTAGGACGATCACTTTGGCAACTGGGAGAAGAGACCAGGGAGCTAGTCTGAAGGTAGGGGACCAGGAAAGGATACAGCAGGCCAAATCATGCCTACAGGTAGCTGAAACCAGGGTGCAGGAGAGGGAGAGGGAGCTGGAAAGAAGAGAACAGATGCCAAGACCAGGTGATTTACTGGCTGTGGAGGATGTCAGGATGGGGAAAGCAAAGAAAGCTTTTAAGGACTCCCAGGTTTCTGGTTTGGGCAACAGGGTAAAATGTGGCATCTTTCCCAACACAGGGCACATGAGGGAGAAGCAGGGCCGTGAAGTGGGGCTGATGCGCTACAATTCTGGAGACAGGCCTGGGCCAAAGACAGAGCTCCCGGGGACCAGTCTTGGGCAGGGCCGAGGAGAGAGGTCATCCTTGCTACAGACCTTGACCTGACCCGGGCCAGCTGGCTCATGGGATTGAGCTGGTTTCCTCTTGAGCCACCGGGACTCCGTACAGATGGCAGCCATCTGCAGAGCTGGCTGGAGAACTCAGATTGTCCCTCTTACAGCCAGGAGGTCAGGGCCATTCAGAGTTGCCTCCCCTGACATCCAGGCCAGGCCAGGCAGCCTGAGTGAGTCACCCCAGCCTCAGAAAGGGCCTGAGTTGAGGAGCCCATGAGACTGTGGTTGAGGGGGGCATTGCCAGCACACCCAGAAACTGTCCTCAATGGGAAGCTGAAGTTACAGGTGGTCCAGGGGATGTGGCCTGGAACACAGAAGGCGTCAGCTGTCACAGCTCACCTTAAACCCCTGCCACTCCTGTTCCTAACAGAGAAGAAGACCGTGGCCATACTATGACAGGGGTCTGCTGATGGCTAATGCTTAGTGTTTGCCAAGGCACAGGCGCCATTCCTAGCGCTTGACATTCCAGTCACTCCATAGAAATGGGAGGTGAGGAACCCAGTCACAGCCAATCATGCCAGGTGTGGGATTCGGCCCGGATCAGCCAACACTAGCAGCTGTGCTTCAGCCGCTACACTGTTCTGCCTTTGGGTGTTAACAAAAGGGCCCTGATTGTGAGACAAGCAGCATAGCACCCGACACGGAGGAGGAGCTCCAAAAGGAGAGGAAAGACCCACCCTCTGAAACCAAAGCCCAGGGCTCCGCACAGGAGTTCCCTGCTGGCAGCAGGAATTCATCTCAGAAGGCTTCCTGCAGAAGGCAGCCCTTGACCACCTTAGGAAACTGCCTGTAGGAGGCAGCTCTTAGGTAAGTAGGGGGCTGGAACGATGCTCCTTGCACTTCCCAGGGAAGTCCTCAGACGCCAGGCATGATATCAGGCACACTGGCAGAGCACCATCACAACAGCGGTGATGACAGTCACAAGAACAGTGTACTGCTCCACACGGATCGGGGCTTTTTGGCTTTTCCAAGTGTGTCCATGATCCTTATAAATGAGATTATAATACACACTGACGTGAATGCTAGTTTCCTTCCTCCCTCCCTCTTTCTCTTTGTGCATGCTAAGTCATGTCTAACTCTTTTGTGACCCCATGGATTATATAGCCTGCCTGTCTCCTCTGTCCATGGGATTTCCCAGGCAAGGATACTGGAGTGGGTTGCCATTTCCCCCTCCAGGATATCTTCCTGACCTAGGGATCAAACCCACATTTCTTGCATTCCTGCATTGTCAGGCGGGTTCTTTACCTCTAGTGCTACCTAGGAAGCCCTCTTTTTCGCTTTAAATCCTATGAAACAAATGAGGTGTTGAGGGTAATTCTATCCTTCCTATTTAACAAGTATACTGTGGCAAGAAAGGTCAAGTGAGCAACCTTGGATCACAGAGCTCTACATGCTAAAACTGCAGCCCTGGTCAGATGCTCTGCATTGTACATGCTTTTGCCGGGGTGAGGGATGCTGAGCCCTGGATCTTGCAGATGAGAGAAGACTCAGTAGAGCTGCTCTAGCAAGGGCACAAGGAGGAGCCTTCAAGTCCTGAATCTTGTACCACTGCCTAACTCCCTTGGTGTGAACAGTTAAACACCATCAGCACCAATCCCCCTCTGAAAAGACCTCCTGTCGGGTTGGACATCCTCCGCAGGATGTGTGGGTATGCCCTGCGGCTCTGCAAGTTCTGCTGGACTGAATCCACGTTCCTAAGACCAGGAAGTCAGCCCAGAGGCCTGGCTCCTCACTAACAGTGGAAGCAGCCAGCAGAAAGGAATGGTGATTTGCGGAGTCAGACAGTCCAGTTCCATTCTAGCCTCACCACTTACCAACTAAATTACCCCGGACAGCAACTGGCCTACTCTGAGCTTCAAGATCTGCATTTGTAAAATAGAGATAATGGCATCCTTCCCACTGGGTGGAGGTGAGGATTAAATCAAATGATCTATGGACAGCTGTCAGCCCAGTGCCTGGGCTTACTTTCCATGCTTCCCTGCCCTGCTTCTGGTGGGCTGGCGAGGGCTGTGCCGCCACGTTGGGTGGGTGGGTAGGGAGGCTAACCTTCACAACAGCCTATGAAGTATTCCCATTTTGCAGCAAGCATCAGCAGAGGTGGCAGTCATGCAAGAAGGGAGAGATGGTCCTCCAGGAGTGATTGCCCTCCTCCCATACTCCTACATTCATAAATTGTGGTGGAAAGACCTAAGACCCTCCCTTCTGTCCCTGTGGTGCCTGGGTGGGTGTGGGGGTCAGTGGGGCATGGACACACTGTCATTAACTCCTTTCAATGGCTGTAGTCTTGGAGGGCAGGAACCAACGGACTCCTTCCTTGTGATGGCCACTCAGCAGTCTTCCCCTCTGCTGAAAGCAGGGCCTGGCCTCCAAGAAGGAAACCGGACTGAAGGAGAAGAGTGGTCTTTGGAATTTGACTCACCCTGGGGAAGGCATCAAAGGGCACTCTAGCTGATCTTTTGTGACCAAAATAGAAAACTGTGACCTCAAGCTAAAAAGATTAAACACCTAGGTTAAGCTAGCTGGCTTAATTCATTTAATCCTTACCACCCTATGAAGTCTTTTGCAATTTTACTGACAAACGAGGAAGCTGAGGCTCAGAGGGTTGACATAACTCATTCAAGCTCATACAACTAGCAAGCAAGTGTCAGGGGTAAGAATTCTATTATCTTTCTTTTTTCTTTCTTTCCTTCTTGGTTTCCGTTTTGGTTGTTGTTCACTCTTCGATTAGGCTTTAATGAGGAGAGATGGGGTAACATTGGGCTTCCCAGGTGGTGCAGTGATAAAGACTCTGCCTGCAATGCAGGAGAGTCAGGTTCAGTCCCTACGTGGAGATGATCCCCTGGAGAAGGAAACAGCTATCTACTCCAGTATCTTGCCTGGAGAATCCCATGGACAGAGGAGCCTGGCAGGCTATATTCCATGCAGTTGCAAAGAATTGGGCATGACTGAGCAACGAAACAACAAGGACAACATACCCCTGAGTTCAATCAGATGAAAGAAGGGTCAGAAGAATATCCCAAAAAGGGGAACGAAATGTAAGGGCTGCTCATTCGGCTTGAGCAGTGAGTGTGGTGGCTACAGGTATGTGTTAAGACCTGATTCAAGTCCCAGAGCCACCACTCACTGGCCTTGGGCAGGTTGCTTCATCTCTCTGCCTGTTTCCTTTCCCCTGAGATTGTGTGTATGTTAGTCACTCAGTCATATCTGACCCTTTGTGACCCCATGGACTGTAGCCCACCAAGCTCCTCTGTCCATGGAATTCTCCAGGCAAGAATACCTGTGTGCATTGCCATTCCCTTCTCCAGGGGATCTTTCCGACTCTGGGATCAAACCCACATCTCCTGCATTGCAGGCAGATTCTTTATTGTCTGAGTCACCAGGGAAGCCCAAGAGATGGTTCTGATATAGAAATCACCTCCTAGAGCTGTGGGGATTGCAGGTCCCATTGGTCTAGCGATGCCTGGCACAGTGTCTGGCACATGTTAACATAAGTCACCAACGAGCATGCTTATTAATTCTCCCTTGAGAGTTTTTCTCTGTTCATGGCTTTCATTTCAACAAAGGAGGGCAAAGAAAATATATAGACTTCATCAAATGGATAAGACTGGTGTGCATTAATTGACATAAAGATCCAATGTGGCAAGAAGGAGGAACAGAGTCCTGTGGGACTGGTCAGGAGAAGCTTCCAGAAAGACTGTGGAGCAAGGTTCTGGAGGACAATTTGGTGAAGGAGGCAAGAATAACTGAGACCTCTGGGAAAGAGAGGGGTGGGGCAAACTGGGAAGCAGAGAGAACCTGGAGACTGAGCACTTCTCAGAGAAACAGCCAAAAGCTTAGCAGCAAGCTGAAAGTTAAGACGGGAGTTTCCTAGGGAAGCAGAGTGAAGAGACTCATTCCCGACATGTTTGCCTGGGGCCTAAACTCTACGTAAACAACTGAACCATCACAACAGTTTGTGAAGGATCTTCATTCTCCAAATGAGGAAACTGAGGTCCAAAGATGTGAATGAACTTGCAGGATGTCAGTCCCAGCCTGACTGGCTCTGAAACACCCAGGCCACACAGGCTAGGACCCTGCCAGGGCAGCTTCTATGGGGCCCTAAACCAAACCAGTCCTACCTGATAGTCATCTGTTGTCCCCAGAGCTCACTGAGGCCACTGCCCACCCAGGCTACCCCTGCAGCTCTGGGTAGGCCCCAGTCTTAAATCCATCTGCCAGTGCAGGAGACTAAGAAACACGGTTTGATCCCTGGGTTGAGGAGCCTGGTGGGCTACAGTCCATGGGGTTGCAGAATCAGATACAACTGAGCAGGCAGGCATGCACCTTAATGGAACCCTGGAATCCCACAAACCTAGACCCTGTGGGCTCTCAGAGCTTCTATCTGAAACTACAGGCCTGAAGAGGAGGATTCACTGAGCAAGGAGGGATCAGCAGCAGCCTTCCTGGGACTAGAGGCCCTCTGCACACAGGATTCCATGTCTGGTTCAGATCTGGGCTCAAGGAACGCTGTTTTGAACCATAATTCAGACAGCAGACAAGAACTGGCAGGGGCCTGGGGCTTCATGGGCCTTCCAAGAGCACCCCTGACTCTCTCAGGCCCACCATCTGAGCAGAGGGTATCCTGGGCTTCCCATACACTCTTACAAAAGCAAAGGGCATCCTCCACCACCCACCCCGGGGTACCATAAGCGGCATCCCCAGTTTCAGAGCCCCGTAGGCCAGCTGGCTTCCTAAGTTCTGTGAGGAGCCCATTTTATAAAGAACCTGGCGTTTGCCTGGCGTGCTCCAGTCCATGGGGTCACGAAGAGTCGGACTGAGTGACTGAACTGACCCGCTTGCCTAGGGCAGCTGCACCGCCCCCTCAAGCCCCCAGCCCCAGCCTTTCTTGCCCCTGCTCCTCCAGGGGAGGGGGTCCAGAGGGCCGGCGCTGCAGTTCTGCCGGGATCCTGCGGCTCCTCCCCGTGGGGGCGAACACAACACCGAGTTTGTGCCACACTGCGGCCCACACCTGCTGTATTCCCCTCTGCGAAGCCAGAGCTTTGGCTGGGTAAGCGGGAGGTGGAGAGGCAGAGCTGCAGGAAGGGGCAAGCCGGCGCGAGAGGGCAAGGAGAGGGTCTGCAGGTTCTGTCTCGCAGCATCATATAATAATAGCAACACGTCTCCCACGCGGCTGGATCCCTTCTCGGGCCTGGGGTAGCAGTATTGATTGTTTCCTCCTTGGCTTACTTATGGTTGGCAGGAGTCTCTCATGACCGCTCCTCACTCTAGTCCCCGGTTCCCCGGCTGAGCCAGCTCAGCCCTCCGCGAGGTTCTGGTTAGTAAGTTGAGCTCTGCCAAAGGATGGGGTGCTTTCTTCGCGGGGAGGGGGCCAAGGTCCGGGGGCCTCACTGAGCGGACAGCGGGTGGCGGCACCTCGCCACCTCGGGCCCCCGCCGGCCCCTTTAATTCGAGTCCGCTGGCGGCCAGGTGCGGCGCTGCGTGGCGCGGTGCGGCGCGGTGCGGCTGCGGGCGGCGGCCGGGTGCTCCGTACTCGCCGCCCGCGGGACTGCAGAGCCGGCGCCGGCTGGCCGCCCGCACGCCGCCTCCTGCGGTCATCCAGAAACATGGAGGCTCCGAGTGCCCATCGGGAAGGGTAAATGGGTGTCGGGGCGCTCGGCTGCGCGTGCTACCGCCCCCCCTGTCCGGGCTGCGGGGCACCGGGCGGCACAGCCTGCAGCGCGGCGGGCTCGGGCTCATTCTGGGGCGGGCGAACCTGGGCCGGACCGAGCCGGGGCGGGCGATGGGGGCTGGCGACCAGCGGAAGGAGAGAACCGGCAAAGGGCTTGGGGACCCTCCGGGCAGTGCCAGGCGCGCGGGGCGGAGGGCGCAGAGAGGAGCTGGCGGGTGATGGGAAGCGCAGCTGACATAACCATGTCTGGTAAATAGCGCTGGTTGGTAGGACACGAATCACTTGGGACTGCCAGGCGGCATTCCCCTCTCCGGCTCAGAACGAAAACGGCTTTGCGGCAGAGAAGGGGTTTTCCGCTTCCCTGGGGCCGTGGGCTGCCGCGGAGACCCCGCTCTTAGAGGAAAGCCAAGATCTGGGGCAGCATCTACTCCCCACCCCCAGAGTTTAGGTTCCAGTGTTTTCCGGAGGGAGATGGAGCCTCGGCGGTCCCTCTGACCCTAGGGGCAAAAGAGCTAGGCTGCGCTCGGGCCCCACCGCTAGAGACCCCTCTGGAACGGGCAGGAGGGGGTTAAGGTGGAGCTGGCTGCAGCAGCCAGCTGGTGGGTCAGGTCCACCCCGCGGAGCGCGCGGGGCTGAATCCCAGCCGGAGACGGAGCGATGGGGAGAGGGCTCGGACCCCTCCCCGTCTTGGGGCGGGCGGGATTGGGCGGGCAGGGGGCCAGCCCGGAAGCTGGCTTCCTTCAGGCTTCCCCTCTAGCTGCTGCCAAGCTGCCTCGCAGCCAGGCTGACTGAGACTTGGTTCTGCACTCACTGCCCAGGAGACGTGAGGGGTTTTCTCTTGGGGAGAAATCGGTGGTCGGGCGCTGCCCGGTTCGAATGCCACCCTGCTGGAGGAAGGCCTGCAGTGTAGGGGTCCTTGAGGGAGAGGAAGTCCTGGGACCAAGGAAACCAGCTTTTGGAGATCGACCTTTCTGTGTGAGAAGTCTGCCTAGATGAGCTTTGGAGGAGTGTGTGTTTGGGGGAGCCAGGCTGGGGAGGAGCGGTTCTTCCTCCAGGACTCTGCAGAGGTCAGAGCTGGGAGTGGGGCAGCAGTGTAGGAAGCGCTCCCCTTGGGAGATGCTGTGTCCTGACCTCGGGATGGGAGGGCTTTGCCCAGAGTCCCTCCTGATGGCTGCAGAGGACCAATGGGGAACCTGGCTGAGCCAGGGGAGGCCCCTGGAGGAGACAGGCCCAGCCAAGTCTAAAGGCTTGTTCCCTGGGAGAAAACGCTTCCAATGGATTGAAGCCTGCCCAGAAGAGGCTAGGAGGCTAGGGATAGTTCTCAGGTATGACAGCAGAATAGAAAATGGGCATGGAAGAGAAGCTGCCAGAGCTCTCCTGAATCTTGGCACCAGCTGCCCAAAAACTCTGATTCCACCTTGCTGCTGTTTTTTCCAGGCAACGTCACACCTCCTGAGGGCAGCCGGGAGAACTCTGGCTTTTGCTGAGCATTGCATCTCACCTCCTTCCTTTCAAAGGCTCCAGATCCCAGCTTACCTGTCCCCGAGTCCTGTGTGCCCCTAACCAGGCATCCCACGACCCCTCCAGCCCAGCTCAGCCCTAGAGCTCACCTCCAGGCCCTGGAGCCTGCCCTCCTGCCCAGAATGACTCACCATTATTTCTAGCTCAAGTGAGAAGACGTGATGGGGTGTCGGGCTGCCCATTTGTATATCTAGGATTCCTGAAGCATCGGACCAGCTCTGCAAGGAAGAGTGCTACAGATTCCTGCCTTGCCAGGTAAATCAATCTATTGTTTAATAACAGCCGTGTGTAGGGTCACTGGGGTGGGAGCAATAAGGGAGACCCAGGCCCAAGATTTGTCACTGCAAATACCTCTCAGGGTGCAAGGATCTGCAAGGCATTAGTTTAGTGCCTGGGAGAGGGCTCCCTCCCAACCTCTTGTATGGAGCTGTGCTCCATGAAGCCTGCACCGTGCAGAGGGACCTATGTCAGCCCCCTGCCCCCAGCTCAGGACATTCCAAAGCTTTCTTGAGAGAGCACCACCTGCTTCCCTCTGATCCCCAGCCCAGGTAAACATAAATTGGTGGTGGTGATGTTTTTGAGCTTCTTGGCTGAGAGAAGAGAGGGGAAAAAGAAAAGCATCCCAGGTCGGGCTGCCAGTGCTGAGTGGTCTTATGTTCTTAACCACCTCTGTCTTTCAGCCAAGCGAGGCTTTCTCTCCGGCTCTCAGAGAGCCCTGGGGGCTCTCCCGCTGGAACCCAGGCTGATGCCGCTGTGTTTCCTGGGGCCGTAAGCACCATCCCAAGCTCCCAGCCACCAGGCAGCTAGAAGGTGCAGTGAGAGGCACCTCTCCCGGTTCCCATTATGACAGTGGCCACTGGAGACCCAGCGGATGAGGCTGCTGCCCTCCCTGGGCACCCGCAGGATACCTATGACCCAGAAGCAGACCACGAATGCTGTGAGAGGGTGGTGATCAACATCTCGGGGCTGCGGTTTGAAACCCAGCTAAAGACCTTAGCCCAGTTTCCAGAGACCCTCTTAGGGGACCCAAAGAAACGGATGAGATACTTTGATCCCCTCCGGAACGAGTACTTTTTCGATCGGAACCGCCCGAGCTTTGATGCCATTTTGTACTACTACCAGTCTGGGGGCCGGTTAAGGCGACCCGTGAATGTGCCGTTAGATATATTCTCTGAAGAAATTCGGTTTTATGAGCTGGGAGAAGAAGCAATGGAGATGTTTCGGGAAGATGAAGGCTACATCAAAGGGAAGAGCGTCCTCTGCCTGAAAATGAATTTCAGAGACAGGTGTGGCTTCTCTTTGAATACCCAGAGAGCTCAGGGCCTGCCAGGATTATAGCTATTGTGTCTGTCATGGTGATCTTGATCTCAATCGTCAGCTTCTGCCTGGAGACGTTGCCCATATTCCGGGATGAGAATGAAGACATGCATGGCAGTGGAGTGACCTTCCATACCTACTCCAATAGCACCATCGGGTACCAGCAGTCTACATCCTTCACCGACCCTTTCTTCATCGTAGAGACCCTCTGCATCATCTGGTTCTCCTTTGAGTTCCTGGTGAGGTTCTTTGCCTGTCCCAGTAAAGCCGGCTTCTTCACCAACATCATGAACATCATTGACATTGTGGCCATCATCCCCTACTTCATCACCCTGGGAACAGAGCTGGCTGAGAAGCCAGAGGATGCTCAGCAGGGTCAGCAGGCCATGTCACTGGCCATCCTTCGAGTCATCCGGTTGGTAAGAGTCTTTAGGATTTTCAAGTTGTCCAGACACTCCAAAGGTCTCCAGATTCTAGGTCAGACCCTCAAAGCCAGCATGAGAGAATTGGGCCTCCTAATATTCTTCCTCTTCATCGGGGTCATCCTTTTCTCTAGTGCTGTCTATTTCGCAGAGGCCGATGAGAGGGAGTCCCAGTTCCCTAGCATCCCGGATGCCTTCTGGTGGGCAGTCGTCTCCATGACAACCGTAGGCTATGGAGACATGGTTCCGACAACCATTGGGGGAAAGATCGTGGGTTCCCTGTGTGCAATTGCAGGTGTTTTAACCATTGCCTTACCGGTCCCTGTCATAGTGTCCAATTTCAACTACTTCTACCACCGGGAGACAGAGGGAGAGGAGCAGGCCCAGTACTTGCAAGTGACAAGCTGTCCAAAGATTCCATCCTCCCCAGACCTAAAGAAAAGTAGAAGTGCCTCTACCATTAGTAAGTCTGATTACATGGAGATCCAGGAGGGGGTAAACAACAGTAACGAGGACTTTAGAGAGGAAACTTGAAAACAGCCAACTGCACTCTGGCTAATACAAACTATGTGAATATTACCAAAATGTTAACTGATGTCTGACTGAAACCTATTAACCTACTCACAGCTCAATGGAACTGATGCAGACATTGCATAATAGCCTGCATTGTAGTCAGTGTGTTCCACAGTGTGTATCTGGTTCTGCATGGAGAGCAGTAGTCGTGCAAGTGACTTCTGATCTTTTGATTTTTGATTTAGAACAAAGAATATCTATCCACGGCTTTCATGCAAATCTTCATCACCGGCTTAGGGGTTTCCAAAGATGGGAGTCACCTATGGAAGCCAGGATTTCAGAAGGACACATTGAGGCCACCTCATAGCAGATACAGAACCCATCACATCAGTGTCACCTTTTCTTCCTAAAGAAATGCACACAGCATCTCAGAGATGCTACCACCCTCACCCTCCCACCCTACCACCCCACTTGAGCCTACCTCCCCCTTCTCAGAGAAAAACCATGGTGGCTTAGCCTTAAAGTTCTGGTAATTATTCAAAAGGTCATTCCCATTTTTGCGTTGAAAAGAACACACAGTGCTGTGTGTTGGAATTACTTTCTGTGTCACAGGCTGGGGGGTTTGTGAATTGCAGTTGCCAAGTAGATGCTCCGGAGGCTTGTGTTTCATAACGGAAAATGCAGCATTTGGTTTTTTTTCTCTGCAGTGTCGAAGTGAGGGAACCCCGGGGGAGGGACAGTTAGGATGACCAAATGTGAGTTGTCAAGTTTCACATTTGCTCCCTTCGCCCTACAGGGAGAAGCTAACAAACCAAGGGACCTCTCAGCTTCAGATTTCACCATTTTTGCAGGCTTCAGGGTCACAAAAACATGTCTGATTGCTTCGTTACATTGGAGTTTGCAGGCATCTGTTTTCTAGTGCTGTGGCCCAGCTACACTGATACTGCAGTGAAATCTACCAGTGATGTGATAGAGCTGCATGGGTGTTTGTTGCATGAATCTCAATATTTAAAACACAGGAGATAACCTATTTTCTTATAGCCTACACAGTATTCATATTTAGAGTATTAATAGCCTAGGAATGGCATTGAACTAGGTTTTTTTTTTCCTTTCCCATCAGAAGACAAAAAGCCCTCAATCAAGAGAAAAAAAAAAAAATAGACTGTTTGGAATGAGGAACCAAAACTTCTGGCCCTCTAGCCCACCCCCATCCCTGTTCTTCCAAGTGGGGGCACAGACCTCAGCAAAGCCAGGAGAGTGAGCAGGGAAAGCAGTGTCTAACACCTCACGTGACTGCACCTTAGGAATGAACCTAGTCATGAGCAAGACTGTACAGCTGACTGGGGCACGTTGTCCTGAGCACAGGCGGATCTGTGGATCCAGTGTATATACCTATGTATCAAGTGTCTCTTCCATGAGTTCCTCTCTCTAGCTAGCTATAGAAAAAATTGCATTTGAACCTTGTATAAGCTTATGCAATATTTTTGACACAGGGCAATATATGCATGTGTTTGACTATGTGCACTAGAGTGTATATACACGCATATATATATATATTTATATATACATATATATACATACATACGTGTGTATATGTATATATGCACACACACACACACACATATATATATAGTCATTCTCTGGAGTTCAGGTTCAGAAGCAAACCCACTGCTTGGTGGGTTGGTTGTCTCAGAGACCTAATGGGTTAATTTGTCCCATTGGTCACCCCACTGGGCCTGGGTTTGCTGCCATTGCCTCCGCCACTCCAGTCTTCATGGATTCTTAGATGTTCAAATTGTCTTTCTGCCCTTCATGTGCTGCAGCTTCAGTTTCCCACAGCTGAAGCTTGTCTTACCGAGTGCACAAGGGCCCCAGGGCCCTCACAGCTCCAGCTGACCTGGGCCAGACCCACCCCAGGCAGCCCCTCTACAGCCCATCACCTTCATCATCTCCATTCTCATTGTCCCTGCCCTGTCTGGTTTTCATTTGAGACATAGAATGTATTTAACTAATAGAGAACATACACACGAGAACTACAAACACCATGTCAAAGACATAACCCACAACTCAGACACAAAATACGCAAAATGACATGGTCATCTGGCTCCACTTCAGTAACTTTCGTGAACCTTTATCTAAAGAGCCAGAATGGACTGCCTTCTTTGAAACCAAGGACACAGAGGAGGAGGGATCCTGGGCCCCCAGTTCCATAGGTCTAGGCTATAAGGGAACCTCCTCTATGTGGAAATTTCTGAAGTTCAGGACCAAGAGATGGAGTCCCTAGTTGAACCACAGGCATCATTTTGATCACCAGGATCTAGCTGTCTCCCCTATTAAACTGGCAACCAGGGCTGTGTATGCAACCAAAGGCTGGCTAAAGAATTATTCTCCACCCCTAGATCACGCTGAGAGTGAAGGTCACATTACATAAAGGTAGAGTTCTGGCTGACCCTGGAATGGGTGCAGATGGGGAAGCTTTTGCCTCACAAACTAGGCTTCTTTGCCTTTCAACATCATTGCTTAAATTTCCCAAACACGGTGAGCTGTGTGGTCAGGTGCCAGTCGTCTCTCCAGCCCTGGCCTCACTGTTGGCTCTTTAGCATCTACAGTTACCTTGGGGGGTGGGGCACCAGCCCAGGGTGCTCGCTAGTTCCTGGTCACCCACATCCTCAGGGGTCTACAGGGCATCCCAGGCCCTGCACAAAGCCTCCGTGCTTCTCTTCCTCTCCTTCATGGGAGACGGTGCTGTATTTCCAAGGCGTGGGCTGGAGGGGTGCAGACTTTGAAAAGATAAACGGTAAAATAGCCTATACCTAACGCCTAGGTCGGGTGGTAGATATTTTATCCCCGTGCCCTTGACCTGGGACTATAAAATGTTTACCCACACCGGCACACAGACATACACACCCACCACAAAAGAGATCTACATTGTTGCCATACACAAATACAAAATACTCACCACACATGCAAAATACACAGAGACCAAATTAATGAAAAGGGTACTCAAAAGATAATACACTTATATCTGAATCCAAAATATGCACACTCAGCCCAGACATGGAATGTACATATAGAACAACACGAAAGACTTACAAACACCATGTTAAAGACACAAGCTTCAACTCGGATGCAAACCATACAAAATGACATGGTCATACAGAGTGTACACAAATACCTGCATACACCAGGTGCAAAGACACAACTCAGATGCAAAATACACAAAAACAACATGGGCACGTGGGTATACATGTGGAATACACCCAAGATAATTTACTATTGTTTGCACATAAAATACACACAAACTCAGTTTATACACCCAATACATCTATTCATATTAGGCACACAGAATACAGCATACATACCCAAGAAATTACACACAAACACACACCTCAAATATACTGAGATTCATTCCTCTGCCCCCATATCTATAAACAGGCATAAACAAAAGATCAGACTTAATCACCTTTCCCAAGCCTGCATCTTTCTCCCTCAGTATCCTTCAAGAAATCTCTTCCACTATCTCTTTCCCTCTTACTCACAGATTTCAGAAAAATAACCTCGAGGCTTAAAGCAAAAAGATGGGCCACCAGGGTCAAGCAGATCTCTGGTTAAGACTGGAAATCTCATTGGGTTTCTACCTATTCACCTTCCTCCTACCAGAAACCCGGGTGCCAAGTATGGAAGGACCTGGGGCAACTGACAGACCATTAATATACACCTTTTCGCAATGCCCTTTCTTTCAAAGAAAATCCACACAGACAGTGCAATAGCCCAGCACCCCCCACTCCCAATCCTTGGGATCTCTGGATTCATCCCCATCCTCCTGAAAGCAGTGTTGGCTCAAAAATCTGTAGGGTCCTGGGCCCAGAATGAGAGTGAAGATGCCCCAAACCTTCTTTCAGCCCACAGATCTTACTGCTCCTCCATCCTCAATGGCTTTGTCGGGGGCTGGGTCAGAGAGTCAAGACCCTATATAGACTTTATCTCTTAAAATGAGTCACCTTTACTTGCTTGTGGCATCTCACTTGCTCTTGGGTGTAAGCCCAGTGGGGTCAACTCCTGAGTTCCCCCGTGAGTATGCCATCCCAGGTAGGCTTTCCACTTGCCCCAGCTCCACCTGGACACTTGTCTTCCATCTGATGGCTGTACTTTGAGGAAACACACCAATTCAGCTTATGTAAAACTTGGTTAAGGATTAACCTAATGTTACACAAACAAACAAGTCTTTTTTAGAAGGCCTGTTTCATATCCTATATCCTAAGGCCAGATTTAAATGCTTTGTAAGATTATGTGCTGTTTTGGAGTTACCCGCAGAGCTGGCTCTTCCCACTAGTAGGACTAGCTGAGAGCTAGGTGTGTTTTGACAAAGGCCTCACCTCAGATGGAAGATGGGGAGTCGAAGTCAGGCATCAGATTGAAATCAGATCCTCACAGCCTCTACTCCTGCTGCGATCCAGGCTGTGTCCCACCTGCCCTCCTAAACACGGTCACAGCTCCCCGTTTCCAAGAAGGAAGTAGCAGAGGATGGGCGTGTGGATCCATATTTGCACACTTAGTGCAGTGTGCTGGGCCTTTCAAGTGTTTTCAGGTCAAAATACCCATTTTCCCTTTAGCTTCAGCAGGTGCCTCCTTGGCTCAAACTTTCAGGAAAGTTGGAGTTCTCAGGACTCTAAAGAAAAAGAGGTCCAAGTCGGGTGGAGAGGGTGTCAGGAAGAAAGGGTAACTGAGCTAGTCAGATTTCAGAGTCAACTTTTTAGAAGCTGAAATTTAGTTAAGGTCATAATGAAGCTCTCTGCTTCCTGAAGCTTCTGTGGTGTTTGACATATCCTTCCTCTCTGCTTCCTCTGCCCCTCTCAGCTGGGCCTCTGAGGATGGAGTAGGCATCTAGGTTAGGCTTGAAAGGGGGCCTCAAAGGAGCATACCCCTAGACTCCATTGACCTGATGTGGAAAGGGCTCCCAGGACAGATTTTTTGGCCTGAGCCTCCAGCCTGGGTGCTCATGTGGCCGCCCCATGTGGGGAAGACTGCAAGACTAGCTTGTCCTCTCTGCTCTCCCTGGATCTCTCACTCCATTGTACTGAGGTCTTTGGCCAACTTCCTCACTCACGATCAGCCATAAAATTCAGTAGCATCTTTATAGAGGGCAGGCTAGGGCTTCACTGCTGCCCACCGTAGTGGAAAAGAGAGGCAGAGACTGACTTTACCCAAAGGAAACCATAGGATGGTTTGCAAATTGTATATGAGAGTGGCACCAGACCCCCATGGCAGACAGGAGGAGGACACTGCTTTGAATTGTTTCCCCAGGAGTAGGGATGGTGAGCCCTGCTCCAGCTCTGGTTCTCCGGGAGCCCGTTGCCATAACAGCCTCCATCCTGGTGATGGCAGTCTGGTCTGAGAGGACTGGTCCACATACTGGCCAGGGTGCTCCTTGGTTACACACTGGAGGCTCCCCCAGCCTTGGCAGATTTGAGCCCACAAACTCAACCTCATTAACATCGTTCACCACCTGAGCCAACCAGCAGAGCGCTGGATGCTGGGTGGTGTCCAAATGGCCAGTGTGACCTTCATCTAGATCTGCAGACTTGGCCCTTGTTGAAACCAGCCCTGTTCTCTCATCAGAGCAGCAAGCAGAGAGGGGTGGAGGTGAGGGATCCCCGACAAGCTGGAAAAAGTCTCTTTATCAAATGAACCGAGTTATCTTTTCCCTTCTTTCTACTTCCCTTCCCACCAACGTTCAGCTCCATCTCTCATAGTTTATTTTTTAAAGAGGAAAAGTGCAATAAACTAAATAGTGACTGTTTTCTTTAGCAATAGCTATTTCAAACTCTTGTTCTCAGGACTGAAAAGTGATAGTACCTGGATTCTCAGATAATGCCCTTGGCTTCTGGGCATCAGTTCACTGTCTCTGTAGCTCCCTCCTCCTCCCACATGGTCATGTGACCCCTGCGCTCTGCGGCCCTGGGTCTCAGAGCCCTCCTCTGGAATGTAAACACACACAGGTCTGATATCTGCACAGGGAAGGGCCAGGAGAAGACTTTGTCACTCTGACTCCTCCCCGTGTGCACCTCTCTCTCTCTCTCTGTGCATCTCTGTCCCTCTCGCCTTCCACCTGCCCCCTTCTGCCTGCTCTCACATGGCATTCTCACAACCTCTGGACACTGAAACCTTGAGTTTGAGTGACCTCACACCAGCCCATCTCGCGGACTTTCAGTCAGACTGGCAGGGTGTAATGGAAGCCTGCAGGAAAACATTTACCAATAGATAAGAATAAAACATCCTGAGCCATCACGGAAGGGCATTTCCATGCACTGAAAGCCATTACTTGGTCCATTTGTTTCCCTCCCTCCCCTCCCCTGGGAGCTGGATGCTAGAGAAATGTGGCCTGGAGGTGTGCACCTGAGATGGGTCGCCTGGGCTGATTTGGGGAATTGCCCTCTGGCTGCCCTTCAAAATAAGCTGACTTGTTTAACCAAAGGTCTGCCATGAGAGCTATGGAGGAAAGCAAGTGTTGTGGATAGAGGTCTACAGGGACAGTGTTTGTGGGTGGTTAGGGCATGACAGTAGCGAAACAAAGACCCCACCACCCGCTATAGTGTACTGTTGCACAAATATTTGCACATGTTAACTGGGGACTTTAGAAGAGCCTCCTTTCCTGGAAAAAAAAAAAATCTGTGCAGCTGAATTTTCAGACTAGATGATCAGGGAAGGCTGGCAACTCCAGGGTCCCACTGCATTCCTTTTCAATCTACCTTGCTCTATACCCGCGTATACAGCAAAACCTCAGTTAACTGATGGGGAAATCCTCAGGGAAGGAAGCCGTCTGATGGCTTTATAATTATGGGTTTTTTGGGTGGGAAGGGGAAAATGTGTTTTGGTTCAAGCTTTGTTATGGGGGAAAAAAACTTTCCTAAGTTGGTTAGTATAAACTTTCCTGCCTTAGTAAGCAGAATGTTTGCAGTTGACTGGAGACCTTGCAGTGCTCAGGGTCAGTATTCTCAACCTCAGTGCTCATTGAACAGAAGTGTGGGTGGAGAAGACCAAAGAAATAGGCTAAATGTCTGCTGGCTACAAGACATCTCTGGAAGTTGGACATTTGGGCTCATTAGATAATACCCTTCCTATCATTTGCCTCTTTCTACTGGAAGCAGAGTAAGAAAACATAATTCTTGTTAGTCAAAGTTTTGGTTAATTGGTCCTGAGTTATCAAAGGTTTTCCATATATACATATATCTGTGTATATATATGTATAGTATATGTATATATGTATACCATTGTTTCAAAAAATTATACAGTTATACAGTGACCAATCCCCTTAGCTTCACTAATGTGGAATACATTTGGCAATCCAAGAAATACTGCATTTATTTGAATTTTTAAAATGACCTCCCTTTGCATTCTTACCATTACTTCAGTTCAACTTTTTTTCTCCTGTACAGGGACTTCTGTAGAAGGTAGTTCTTTCATAACAGAAGATCAGGCTCCAGCATCTTTCCCTTCCCAGATGGCTGCCTGACTCAGGGATAAAAGGGAAGTCTGATCTAAGAGCCAAGTGCTTTATCCTTTGTTCTGCCTGTCCGACAGGAAAAGTTATTACAAACTTTGTAGTTCTGGGTGAGAGGAAAACTTAAAGACCTGGCAAAGGATGGATCTCTTTTGCTTTCTCTTTGTCATCGGTGGTACCTAGGCTTGAATTTCATGAGATCTGAAAATAATAGCTAAAGAAAACCTCTGCCCCATGGAAGGTAAGATGTGTAGCAACACACGAAACTAACAAATCCATCCTCTTGTTGAGTCTGACCAAATCTAGGTTGTGGGCGTAGGCAGTAGAGCACCCATAATTCACCTGCCTCTTTGGAGAAAAACACCAGGGTCTGAGCTGAACCGCGCCCTCATTCTCCATCTCCCTGGCAGTGTGTTAGACCCATGGGAGGCAGCTCCAGCCTCGCCTCCTGCAACTGACTGTATGTGCTCTACCTAGACGCGGGTGGGAGGGGTTCCTGTTATCTGATGCAGTTGAGATGGAGCAAGGGTGCTTGCCCTCTCTCGACACTCCCAGCATTAGCGTATGTACTAGCAGTCAGCTAGTAGAATCTCATAAACCAGACTTAGCATGGCCAGCTGGTAAACTGGAGCAACTGAGGCAGCTTCCCTGGATGGCTTCTTCCTACACTGCCTGAACCTCAGCAAGGAAACGGATATAACTTTCTGTGCTCCTCTGCACTCCTAAAATAGTCAGATATGTTCCAGATAAGTGTGCAGCTGAGAACTGCCTGCATCATTCCACGGACAGATGCACCAGGCAGGTGTAATTACGTAACAGTGTGGACAGCTGCTACAACATCTAGGTAATTGAGGGCAGTGTAAACGTGGCTGTGAGCTAGGACCTTTGATAGCTACTCAGAGAGGACGCGGTCCTGGGGTCTCTTCTCCATTCTTCTGAGAGGACTATAAGCCTTGCCTCTCCTGGAAGATGACTCCCCGGACACTGACTTTGTTGGTATGAGCACATAAACACTCTGGGTCGCTAGAGAAAGCAAGACAAGGAGCTGGGAGGGAGAGGATTTTCAGGGGTTCACTTTGCTACTCATTTCCATGTCAGTGCTGACATGCCTGCCTTTTGAGCTTGTGAAGTGCAGGGTGAGGACTGTGATTGCCAGGTAGGGCTGGAAAGGAGCAAGCAGCCGCAGGCTAAGAAGTGGGAGAGAAAAGCAGGGAGAGCAGCCTGGCTGGCTTTGGCCAGGCTGAGTGTCAACTCTGAAGGGTCTGAACATGCTCCGTGCTTGCCCCAGTTCTGCCTTCACGTGGGATCCGGCGACCCAGTTTCCCTTTGTTGTCGTGCTTGGATGATTCCTTCATTTGAAGGGCCCCAGGAAGCTGGAGAGTCCCATGATCCAGCTCCAGCCTGCTGAGCAAACAATGCCCTGGCCAAATTGGCCTCTGACTGGGTTTCTGCATCCTTGCACCCCTTGCTCCACTAAGGGTAATCTTGGAACAATCTGGATTAATCATGCCAGCAACCAAGGAGGATTCTCTAGTTTTCATCAGGGACACGGCTGTAAAGCTCATGAGTGCATGATGCTATTTCCTTTTCTAGACCTGTGTGTGTATATGCTTCTATAGGCTGTCTCTGGAGATTTTATATATTGCATACATATGTATATAAAATGTGGAAATGGCCACTCACTTAGGCTCATACAGCACAGATTCCAATTAGGGTTTGCACTGGCTTCCTTGCTGCTCAGGCATGGCTCCACAGCTGCCTCTGTGTCCTAGCTCTAATAATTTCTGAAAACTCAAAGAGGAGAAGCAGATAAATAAGCCTCCCTGGGATCAATAGGAGAAGGAACTCCAGGGCTGATGGTAAAGCTCCGTAAGCATGATGCCAAAAGGGAATGGGGTCTCCATGGTGATAAGAGACTGTGGACCAATGGGAGCTGAAGGCGGAGCAGGATTTGTGGGGAAGACTCATGGGAGTTGGAGTCTTTAACTATTTGTTTGCTTCGTGAAAATTTAGACACCAGCTATAACCGCATTGCACAGGATGTATAGGTATTATCATTCTTGCTGACATATTCTGGAAGCTTTCAGCCCCACCAACACTGCCCCGCCCAGGACTTCTGCAGCTGAGAGTTTCTGTGTCAGTAAGGGTCTGATATTTGTACATAGGTTATACATAAATGTGTACATACGTGCCTCAATTGCCTGTCCACCTGATCATAAGTGTACATAGACTTCATGGAACTCCACAGTCTTTTGTAAATATCAACACAAGTAAATAAGTATATAAATATATATTACTGAGGATTTATTTTAACATCATTCTGTGTGAAATGAAAGAAAGAAATAAAATTTTTGACAGACCCTGCTGATTTCCACTTCTTTCTAGCCCGACTGAATTACCATTTCTCCACCAAGCATATGTGTTTGCCGCTCCTTCATTCCAGTCCCTGCAGCCGTGAGGGCCCATCCAGAGACCAGGGCAGGACAGGAAAGGGCTCTCCTGGAGGCGTCAGGGACTGCCCAGGCCATGTGCTCACCTGCTCCTGTCCTGAGAGCTCAGTGCATGTGAAGCAGAAGGTGGGGATGGGAGTCAGTGGAGGGCTTGAGATTCCCATTTGTATGAGTGCTTCCCATGTCCTTTGTGGAACTAAGGGATGTGTGGGCAAGGGGAACCCTGTTTGAAAACCAGAGGCAATCAGACCCCTGGGAGTGTCTGAACTCCAGCTGCACCCACCCTTCCAGGTCCTTTTCTCAAAACCCTCCCCCCATTCCTGCCCATTCCTGCCAATGCCTTCAAAGGAGGAGGGGCCTGGTTTTCCAGCCATGCAGTGGCAGCTCCTTGGAGAAGATTTTGACACTCACACACCCACGCGTTGCTGAGGCATTTCCTCTGAGGGCTATCTTAGTTCATAACTGAGCTCCCCTGCACTCAAAAGTGGCCATGGTGTGGGGTGTGACAATAAAGTGTTTTCCCCCACCCCAACAGCCCTAACCCCTAGCCCCACCCCCACCCTCACAGAAGTCTCTCATTAATGATCTCTACTTATACCTATTCAGGTCTGCCACACTCTGCCCACGGGAAACAGGCCAACTGAAGCACCTGGCCCTCCCGCTCCCTCCCACTTCACCTTCAGAAAAGCTCTGTTCTGGGCAGCAGGTGCTGAGGTGACAAGGGAGAGGGTGAGAAAGGAGATCCATTTAGGACAACAACGGCTGCTGCTGGCTCCCTTGCCCAACAGGCATTTCGCCCAGCGTGGAGGGAAAGCGTGGCGTACCCCCCAGAGAGCTCTAGACAACAGCCCCAAGCAGACTTGCGGGGCGAGGCTCCTCTCCCCAAAGAAATGTGATGCTGAGTCAGGCTTCCAAGGTCAGTCCCTCCTGCTAGACAGGGAACTCCCACCTCCAAGGAGCTGAGAGCTGACAGCTCAGGAGAGTTTCTCTCTCCCTGAGTGTTTAGATTCTGTCAGGTAAACATCTCAAGGGAAAAGTGAGGGGGGCAAGAATGGGTGGAAGCTACAGCCTCAAGGTTCCCATTTTTCCCTCGTGTTGGGGCCGAGGGCTCAGTTAGTTCAAGTGCAGAGCAGCCTGGCCACCTGAGTACACTGGGCCCTTCTTCAGTAGGCCTGGGGCACCTGCCCTGTGTACTCCCCACCACAAAGGCTGGAACCCTGGCGTTTGCCCACCTAGTTCCTTCCAATGAAGGGGGGTTGCTTGGTGGGGTGGGTGCGAGAGGGACAGCCCATAGATTCCTGGGGCCAGTGTGGTGGACTGGAGGAGTGAAGCTGTTTTGGAACAACTGAGACACTAATTTAATCCCAGTGAGAGGGGAAAGGCTCTGGAGCCAAAGACTTGGGCTTGAATCCCAGCTCCATTGTCCATCAGCTCTGAGACCCTGGCACACTACAACACTCTCCTTGACCTCAGTTACTCATCTCTGTAAAAGGAATCTGATGCCTACCTTATCTGCTGAAGACTAAATGAATGCCCAGCACATACTGGGAGCCCAGTAGCAACAGCAAATACTTTCAGAAGAATGGCCCAGGATTCTCAGAAATCTAAGACGTTAAAGTTAAAGGATTTTTCTACCTCTTCTGATCCAGAGGTTCCTCATCTGGGCTAAAAGGTACAAGAATTTATTTCAAAGGTTCTAGGAAACTTCTGAAATTACATACAACGTGCTATCATATGGTCATCTTTCCATGGAGAGGATCCACAGCTGTCCATGGCCCCCAAACTTAGAATGACTGGTCAAAGTTAGACCCATCACTTTCTCCACAATGTCCAGGAAGAAAAAGTGATTTCCTCTGAGTCATTTTCATTTATTCAAAAAGTAGATTTGTACTTGGTCCTTAGGATACTTTGCCCTTTTGGGTCGTCTAGGGCAAGACAGAAATTCACCCGCTGTGAGTTAGTAGCCGACTCAGAGCCAGACCTGCTCCTGGGACATCTCTTTCCATTAATCTATTCCCTTTGTAGCAGCTGTGCCTGGGCCTCAGGCCTCCAGATCCAGACCTGAAGATTCCCCAGGCAGGTTTAGCACAGCAGTAGGGAAAGGACCACATATTTTGATGTGAAATTAGTGCTATTGAAATAATATGCAAATGAGGTAGGTCTGCATCTCTTTGATCCAAGGACTGGGGCATCTTTGAATCTGACGTGTCAGCTCTGATTATCTTCTCTCTTCTTTTCCCGTAGCCTCCCCCCCTCACTCAGGGCAGTAAATAGCCCCCAGATCACTAGCTTATCCACAGAAATGAAGGCTCTTTGGCTCTGTCTCTCTTCCAACCTGAAGACAAGCCAGGGCTCCATATTTAATGGTTTGTGGTGAAGTTAGAAGAAAATTCACCCATCTGCAGGCATTCCTGTACCCAGGAAAATCTGCCCTTCCCCTGGGTATGTTTTGATGGAAGATTTACACTTTTTTCACAGATCATTTGGGAACCACCAACAACCATGTGAGAAATCAAACCACAGCCATTCTATTTCAGTGGCATTTGGTGCCTTCTCTCTCCCAGCCTAAACTAGGTATCTCCAAGTCTCTTACTAATCTCGACTCCCGGGCATCTGACATAGTGCTAGGCACAATGAATATTCATTGAATGAATGAATATCTACATCACAAAGTCACGATGGTGGCCAATACATCCATACTCTTAAGACAGCAAAGATACAGCCATACCTTAGCAACACCCCCCCCCCACCACCACCACCACTTTCTCCTGTACCTCTCTCTGGGCTTATAAGAGACCTTGAATCCTACTTCTTTCAGCCTAGGTCCATCTGGTCCATGGTCAAGCTGCCATACATCTCTTAATGCCCTCTCCCCAGCACCCACTTCCACTGTTCCCAGAGAGGATACCCTCCAAACAAAGCCTGCTCAATCCCACACCAGCCTCAGGGCCAAACCCTTCCCATATCCCAAAGGACTAGAATCTACCCAGATTCTAAAACTGAGAAGACCTAGGTGTCTTGGGAAATACTGGGCCTCAGAGTCAAGGCTGGGCTCCATTCCTGGCTCTAGTGTATGGTAGATGGTATTATCTATGTGACCTTAACAAGGGAGCTAACGTTTCCAAACTTTTTTTTTTTTTCTGTCTCAACTTGAGATTAAAATGCCTGCCTCACAGGATTGTCATGAAATTTTTTTCAAAAAGCATCATATATATATATATATATATATATAATGCACATATAAATATACACATAAACATATGTACATATATATTATGTGTCAAGGGCTTACTTTGCACCAGATAGTCTGCTAAATGCTTCACAGGCATTATGGCACTTAGTTCTCATGACAGACTTGTCATGAGGAAATGGCAACCCACTCCAATATTCTTGCCTGTAGAATCCCAGGGACAGAGGATCCTGGCGGGCTACAGTCCATGGGGTCACAAAAGAAAGGCACACGGCTGAGTGACTAAACAATAACAGTCTTGTGAGGTGAGTTATTATCTGTATTTTACAGATTAGGACATCAGACCTCAGAGAGATTCCATAACTAGCCAAAGGTCACACAGCTGATAACCGGCAGAGCCTCTGAGTCCAAAGCCCATACTCTTAATGACAAACCAGGGCTGTTAGTCTTTCCACCACCAACTTCCCGCCTCATGTGGCTGAGGGCACATAGATTAAGTCTTATAAGAAGACAAACAAGAAAACCTCATCTGTCTTAAGGAGACTTGATATAATCAGAACAGCCCAGCTAGCCTGGATGAGCCAGGAACGACCTGTCTTTCCCCTAAGCTCGGTCATACTGAGCCCTGAGACACGGCATCAGAAGTCTGTGCGATGGGGAGAAGCACCAACCCCAGGAAGAGTGGTCTTACTCCCCATTGTCTGAGTGTCCAAGGCAGCAGGTAACAGACCCCACCCATCCAGGCCTTCACACGCCCAGCATCCTTGCTCCAGCTGGGGCCAGACCTCCTAGCCACGCTGCCACCTCTGCCTTCCTCCCGCTCTATCTGCTGCTAGTGTTCCTTCCAGCCAAGATGCTTGAGATGGTGGCTGTGCATGAATGGAAGAGCTCTCAGAGGGTGACATGGGGACAGAACTCCCTGGGGGGAAATCACCACATGATTGTGTGTGTGTGCGCATAGTCAGGCAAATCCTCACAAAATCTTAGGACCTGCTTTATCATTTTTAGCCTAACCTCCCTCAGGCCTTAACCTTTGTAGGCTGTATTATCTCGAGTTATTGAATTAAAAAAGGAGAAAGGCTCCTCGTGCAAAGTGGGTAATTATGCTGATTCCAGTCAACTGAGATGTGAGAACCAGCATCCACATGCAAGCACTGTGCTGGCGAGTCTGCTCATCTTACTCGTTTAGTTCTGACTACAACTCTCTGAGATCACTGTCATTGTTTAGATTTTCAGATACAGGAATTGAGGCTCAGAGAGGCAAAGTCATTGCCCAAACCAGCACTCTTGCCTGGAAAATCCCATGGACGGAGGAGCCTGACAAGCTACAGTCCACGGGGTCGCGAAGAGTCAGACACGACTGAGCGACTTCACTTTCACTTTCACACAGCAAAAGAGAGGCAGCTCTGGGACTCAGATCCAAAATAGTTGGAAACATCAAAGCAAATTCTAGTCCCCTTGATAAGACACCAGAGGCAGCCGAGTGTGGGCAACGCCAGCTGGGTCTCTCAACAACATTGCGACAAAAGTCACCAAGAACTCTCTGTCCTTGAACCCTTGATCTCGGAGAGCCTCCAGGAAAATATAGGGATGAGGAGTCTTGGGGAAGAGTCAGGAAGTCTAGGGATTATGTGGTGTAATGGAATTGGATCAACCTCCTTAGGTATTTTTGTCAATGGGATTCATGAGGCTGTAAGGTGTGAATGAGCAATTGCTATATTAAAATTTCCTGAAAAAGCTTCCTCCTTTGGGCCCCAGCTTCTGAGAGACAGAGTCAGGGAGGAAGACTTGAGGGGAGGGGCTCTGCAACTCCTCCATAGTCCTTCCCTTCATTTGCATCTTCAGGGCCCAGGAACTGGATGAAGGGCCTGGCTTTACCACTAGTCTTCCTCCCACTGGTGTCCTGACCTAGTCTCATCACTTATGAAACAGGGTGGGATGCGCGGGTAAATCCTCTTCATGGGGGAACCATAAGGATGAAATGCATATTGGAAGTTACCTGGCACTTCTGTTTCTGGGGGAGGAAGTGACCAGGAGGCCAGGAGCCCAGCTCTGTGCTGGCACGTCTGCACTGGAATCCCAGCTCTAGGTTTGTGAGCTCCCTGAATCCCAGCTTCCTCATTTATAAAGTGGGGTGAAACTGCCCACCTTGTGGAGTCGTTGTAGGGATAAGGGCCTTATATAAAACACCTCTCAGGGACCTGACAAGTAATCGGTATTTAATGAATGCTGCCGAATTCTGGGCTTTCCTACAAATTGTTAATTCACTCAGCGATCATGTCTGGAGCACCTATGTGAGCCTGGCACTGTGCTAGGCTCTGAGGACTGGTGGTAAATAAGATGCTGCCCTTGTGTCAAAAAGCTCACATAGTATGACTGATCCTTCCCCAGAAGGAAAAGATGGAGTAAAAAGGGAAGGTGAGGACATGAACCTTGAACCACTGATGGCACGTGAATAAGCTCTGGATAAATGATCACAGAATGAATGAATCATCCAATGAGTGAATAATATAAGCAAATGCTTACACGGCACTTGCTCCGTGCCAGGCCCTATTCTTAGGGTTTCACATATCTCACTAATTTAATCCTTACAGCCACTGTATGTGGTGAACACTAATTATCCCATGTTACACGCAAGGGAACTGAGGCAAAGGAAAGCTTACATAACCTGCAGCATCAGGACTAGAATCCAGACTCTCTGGCTCCAAAATCCACGCTGCTAAGTCTCCCTCATATTTATGACCCAGACTCCAAAGCAGTTTCTCATCCTTTAGTACATCTGTGCAGCAGTAGGCTGGGCAGGCATGATTGTTCCCAGTTTACAGAGGAGGAAACCAAGGCACTCAAAGGATGGTAATTCGCCAAGGACACTCAACTGGAAACAAACAAAGAGCTTATATCGATTGTCACAAGAATGAGGTGAGGCGTGGGAGTCTGAAAGAAATAGAATCCTGGATTGTCAGATCTGGAAAAAGTCTCAGGGGTCGACTAGGCTGACTGTTTTATCTCATTGATGAGAAGACTGAGGCCCAGAGAGAGACAGCAGTTTACCTCAAGGATACACAGCACATTGGTAACTGGGATGCCAGATGCCAGTCAAGCCAACTGCACCATGCTCTCCTTGGAAAGAAGTCAAGAACAAGTGTTAGGTAAGGAGGAGGTGCACAAAGTCAGGTAGCAGGAATAAACCCCTTTCCTGTCTGACACCTCCCTTGAATCTATGAGGATGCAGAGAATTGTACCCATTCTTTGCTAGTCTGGGAATACACACATCAGGAAGCAAAACATTCAGAGCTCCTGCCCTCGTGGAGGTTGGGGAGACAGACAGTGAGAGTGGTGGGAGGGGGTCTTTTATGGGCAGGGTGGGTGTCTTAGTTTCAGGTAAAGACTTTGAGGAAGCCAGGGAGGTGGCCGTGCAGATTGATGTGGGGAAAACATTCCAGGTTCAGGGAGCAGTAGGATCAGGGTGCTCCCGACAGGGGATGGAGCTCAGTGTTGCTGGAGTAGAATGGGCAAGGGGAAGGCAGAAGCAAATGAAGACAGGGAGGCTGGGAGTGGGGAGGAGCCCTTGCAGACCTTGCAGTGATGGAAAGGACTCTGGATTCTACCAGGAGTAAGACAAGAAGCCATGGGACGCTTTCAGCAGAGGAGAAAATTGACTGGGCATGTTTTCTGGGATGACACCAGGTGCTGTGTTTAGAACAGACTGTAGCAGGCCAGAATGAAGAAGGGGACCAGTTAGAAGTCCATTGCAACAATGCGGGTAAGACAGCAGGTAGCATAGATAGTGGTGGCAGCAGAGGAACTGGTAATTGTTAGAAACGCGAAGGGAAGAAAAAGCCACCTCTAAGGATCCTCGATGGAAATCTTTATTGGGCGGTCGCTCTCGGGCAGAACTCCCAGGGGCAAGCAGGCAAGGGAAGGGAGTCTGGAGGTAGGGGGTGGGGACGAGGTTTTTATAGTCAGGGCTGGCGTTCAAGCCAGGGACTCCGTGTCGGCACTTGATTGGGCCAGGCCAGGGGGTTGGTTGCCGGAAGTTTGGTCCGCTTCCAGTTCCTGTTTGGGCGGTGGCCAACCGCCGGGACCTTCCACGACACTTTTCTGGGGCTTTTCGTCGAGACATGCCCAAATATGCCCGACCATGCTCGACCTCTCAGTAATGAGAGAGTAACAGGCAGGAAGGCCAGGGGTCTCCAAACAGAGGAAATAGCCTGCAAGTGTCAGACATCTTATCTCTCTTAAGCAGCAGGAGGAAACAAACTAGAGATATTTTTTCCTTCTTTATACAAATTTAAAAGGAGGTTTCTCTTAAAATTCTGTGTTGTCATAATGATACCTGGTTTCACCTGAAGTTAACCAATGCCTTTTTCTTATGGAAATGTTTATCTTAAGCTATGCTAATGTACTATGCATTTACCCCAAACTTTGTCTTCAAGTCCGCCTTTCGGGCCCAGAACCTACTTGATAAACCAGTATGTTATACTCCAATATTGTTCCTCTAATCTATGTAAATGAAACCATTTGTATGGTGATCTGCCCTTCTTCAAGATTCAAGTTAATCATTTTATAGCCCAAGATAAACCATTTGGAGCCAAAGTTATCCCAAAATACATCCTATGGGTGCGGGGCCTGGTGCCATTCTAAGTTTTGAGACATTCCTTTCTTTAACAGACTGCTGGTGACTACATAACATCTAGCTAAAGACTAGCAGCGGGGTACTCTTTCTGACCCCTTCTGATGCCTATGTCAGAAGCTTTCTCTATCTCCTTTATACTTTAATAAAACTTCGTTACACAAAAGCTCTGAGCGATCAAACTTCGTCTCTGGCCCCGGATTGAATTCTTCTCCTCGAGGGCCAAACAACCTTTCAGTAAGAAATAGTTAGATTCTGGAGCTCACCTGTGCATCCAGCCTACATATCCCATGTATAAGGACAGAGCCAGGAGGATTCACTGCTGCACAGTGTGCGGTGTAAGAAAGCAAGGTGAGGTGAAGTTGCTCAGTTGTGTCCGACTCTTTGTGACTCCGTAGACTGTAACCTACTAGGCTTCTCCGTCCATGGGATTCTCCAGGCAAGAATACTGGAGTAGATTGCCATTTCCTTCTCCAGGGGATCTTCCCAACCCAGGTATCAAACCCAGGTCTCCCGCATTGGAGGCAGACGCTTTAACCTCTGAGCCACCAGGGAAGCCCTAGTGTCTAGAATGACTCCAACCTTTTGACCTGAACATCTGGTATAACGGCCCTGCCATTTCCTGTGATGAAGAAATCTGTATGAGCTGATCAAAATTCACTTACCCAAGGTGCTCATCTAAGGATTCTTCCTTCTAGCATCCCTGCAGTCTTAACTGTGGGCAAATGAGCTCTGTTGAGGGGGTCTTTCTTAGCCACAACCAGAATCAAGATGGCCCGTCTGATGAGCGCCCACACTATCCCACCCTTGCATCCCAAATGTAAACCTTGTGCCTTCTCAGAAGCAAACCCTGTCCAGGGAGCCAAGGGCAGAACCCAAGCGGGGTCAGAGCCCAGATGGTCAGCCAAGCCTGGCCAATTTAATTATGAGATCAGTCCAACCAGCTGCCTTGCCAACAGCAGTGCCCCTGGGCCCGAGCTTGGCTAGCCCTGGGGCACAGCTCTGGGGCTTGTCAGAGGGAGTTAGCCTCACAGTAGCCTGCCTGGGTCCCATCCAACAGGCCTGGCTGGCCCTGCCACTGGCCACCAGGAGTCTGAGTAGAGTCCAGTCCAAGCCAGCCCTAGGCCATGGGATTTAGGGTGCAGAACCTCTTGAAACATGGAATGCTGGGGCTCCTAGGAAAGGAGGGGAACCATGAATAGGGAAGCTGATTGCTAGGGAGCCAACCCAGCTGCAAGACGAGGAGAAGGAGTCCTGAGTGCTGATCTAGAAACTCAAGCAGGTACCCCTTACCCAGCCTAGGGGAACACTGAGGGAAGAAGGCTCCATTCTTGGGCACCCAGGCTCAGCCCCAGGATACCTGGAACTCCGGGAGATTCCAAACACAGTTCAGGGTCCAGGGTAGGGTCACACATGCCCAGGTCTTCCTATGAGGATCCAGAAGAGACCGACAGCTCCAGTCTGTGCAAGGTACCCGCTTTCAATTCCTCCCTGAGCACCTCCTCACTATTCTCCAAATGGGCTTACTGGAACACAGGTGTACTTCCACATCTCTAAAATGGATCCAAGCACAGTCCATAGGGCCACGCATCGTCCATAAGATGTTACAGAAAAACCCGATTGCACCTTTAGGCCAACCCAGTTACATTATGATTTTCTAGCCAAAGCTTTCACATCAGGCCCACAGGTGGCTCCTTCTGGGGTCCCCCCATCCCAAGAATAACACATCTCTTGTTTCTACCCAGTTGTAAATCAACTCTTGCGGGTGCTGGCTCAGCTATGAAGAAACAGAACATCAAGGGCAGGCAGGGAACTTAGAGGTCATCTCACCTATTATTCAGATGGGAAAATTAAGGCCCAGAAATAGGAAAGGACTTGTTCAAGAGCTCAGAGTAAATGGCTGATGAAAACTCTCAGGCGAGTGTACTCTCCTCAGTTCTGTTTCATCTCAAAAAGAATTTGAAGCAACGGATGTTAGAGCCCCCAACGTGTCGTAGCTCTCAGAGAGACCATGTTACAGCTCTCGGGTCTCGGACAGACAGTGTTATAGCTCTCGGGTCTCGAACAGACTGTATTATAGCTCTTAGACAGATCAGTATTACAGCTCCATGTTACACTCAATCTTACTTAGAAAATAGTAGGAAAATAATCCTCAAGGCATGAGAGCATGCCAACCCAAAGACTCGAAGAGAAGAGAGGCTAGCCCCAGCCCTTTGGCTCCTCTTTCTACAGCATGAGGCACAGCGAGATGTAGAATGTGAGAGTGCTTTTTCCTCCCCCCTGGGCCTGCCCTGTGTAAACTGGGCAGCCAGGAGTGCAGTTTGCTCTACCTGAGATCCTCACTCTGGTCCTCGGACCTTCCTTTGTTCTATTTTCATGGGCTTTTCCCTTCCTTGTCTTTTAGCCATCGCCATTCTGGACTCTTGTTTCCTATTCTAACCACCTGACAAAACCAAGAGGTCAGGTCATCTGACTCCCAGTCCAGTGCTGGCTCCACCAGCCACCATCTACCAGCAGAGCCATGTGACCTCCCCCTGCCACCCTCTCAAGCCTCTCCCCAGATCCAAGACCTCACACAGCTGAGGAACCTCCCAGAGTGACCCTCCTCTCCTCCAGCAACTCCCTCCAACATTCCTTTCTTCTCCTCCCTTCCCCTCCCCTCAGGGTCTCCACTCAGCTTGACAATGGAGTGACTGGGCCAGTGGTGAGCCAATCTCACTAGACAATGATCACAGTGCTTCTGACTCCAGGATGCCCTCGGAATGTAGTTATAATGTGCCCTTACATCCTTTACCTTTGTATACTACTCTTTCAAATGTGGACTTCCCTGGTAGTTCAGACAATAAAGCATCTACAATGCGGGAGACCCCTGGTTCACGAAGATTCCCTGAAGAAGGAAATGGCAATCCACTCCAGTACTATTGCCTGGAAAATCCCATGGACAGAGGAGCTTGGCATTTCATTTGAAACTGAAGTTCAGTACCTCTAAAATACCTACATATTCTTATCTTCTTCTAACAACAGGAGAAATTGAGGCTCAGAGAGGCTCACCAAATAGTGTGCTGCTTGGATCCAGATGGGTCTGATTCTGTGAGCCCCACTTTTTCCACAACACACCCAATTCCCCAACGAGGGCTTCAGGTGGAAAACTTGGGGCTCAGAGCACTCTCACATTCTACATCTCTCTGGCCTCACGCTGACAGCCCGGCACTCATTGCTATTCCCCTTTGGCAGATGAGAAAACGGGCCCAGAGACAAACTTGCCGAGGTCATGCAGCTGTTTGGACGGAGAGCTGAACGGAAGCAGAGCTACTCAAAGCGCTTGTACATCTGCTGTGTCACACCCTCCTGGAGGCAGGAAGGGGACGCACCAATACCTCATGTGCTCCCAGACCTGCCAAGGCCACTGAGCAGCAGGTCACAGAGCCAGGATCAGAACCAGGACCTTGGTGGTCTTGATCAGGCAGCCTTGCTGCTGAGCGTAATGCAGGCCCCAGCCTGATCAGAAAGTAAAACGGGGTGTCTTTTACATGCTAGGCATTGCACTGGGTGCTTTATATACACTGCGTACAGTCCTGGGAGACAGCATCACTTCCTTTTCATAGCTGAGACTGAAGCTCAGAGAGAGAAGGTGACTTGCTCAGAGTGACAGAGCAGGAAGCGCTGAGACGGGAACTGGAGCTGCCGCTCAGCCCTCATCACTGGCATCCTTCGGTTCTCAGCTTAGATGGTGCCATCACAGGCAGGTCTTCCCCAAACAGCCCCATCTAAGCCATGCTCCTCACATTCTTCGTGTCTGCACTCTATCTTCTTCTGAGCATATTTCATCAGCAGCAAGTTTGTTTCATTTATTTGTCCCCCTGTTTATTTTCTGACTCTCCCACTAGAATGTAAGTTCCAGAAGGGCTGAGAAAATGTCTGTCTGGTTTCTTGTAGAACCCCTAGAACAGAGCCTGGCCCACAGCAGATGCTCATACATGCTGACTGAATGAGTGAATGAAGACTCTCAGCACTGGCCCAAGTGCAGTGAGTCTGGCTGAGTCAGGCGTGTGTAGAGGAACTTCCATTGGCCCAGTGTGGTTGGGGGAGTGTGGATTCTAGTGTCAGCCAGACCTGGGTTCTAATCTCAATATTTACTTGCTGTGTGACCTTGGGCAACCTATAGTCCTTGGTCTCCTCACTGGTTAAATGGACACAGCCACCCTTGCTTTCAGAGACTGCTGTCAGCATGAAATAAGATCAGAGAGACTGAGGATCCAGAAAGGATCCTGGCACATCCCAGCTCCAGCACATAGCACCTCCCATCCCCCTCCCTGCTAACACAGACCCTGGGACTCCAGGCTGGGAATCATCCAGAACCTCACTTGCGTTAAGAGGCAGCCTCAGAGCCTGTTACTGCTACCCCCTCCACACTCCCCCTACCCTACCCTCTATGCACGCAGCAGCCAATTTCAAACTATGTAAATATGCCAGGCTGCCTCCTCAGCAAGGGAACAGCTATACTTAGTGCAATTTGCATGTATTTTAAGCTGACTTGTTCCAGGCAAAGAAGCCGATTCATGAATTTAATAACATTCATAGATTCCCAGAATGTCAGCACTGTGAGAGACGTCAGAGATCATCTAGCCCAGCCCCTCGTTTGGCAGAGGAGGATGCCCAGGGCAGCGGTATGTCCAAGGTCACACCTTGGCTCGGAGCCCAACTCCAGGGTTCTTTTCAGGGCCATCTGTAGTTCACTCTACTAGCCTCCCAGGCGCTCATCTAAGTGTGAATTTGCAGCCTGCAGTCCCTCATGCCACTTGGACCACCTCAGCTCCGAGGGAGACATCTGCCCTCCCAGGCAGCCTTGAAGGCAGAGGTGAGGGTGTGGATGTGGATCTGGGGCAAGCTGGGGATCAGCTGCATGCAGAGGACAAAACAATCCAGTGGGTACCTAGTGATGAATCTTTTCCTGCCTGGTCACAGACAGACCCGTAGAACAAAATCCCACTCCCCTTAACAGCCCATTAAAGTGATGCATTAGGTCATCCAGGGATTTACCTAGAGCAGAGTTTTAACTCTAATTGATGGTGATTGCATCTGCCTGCCCAGCGAGCCTTCTCCCTTCTGGTAACTGCACAATTCTATGCTTTATGGGAATGGACCCCCACCTCCAAGGGCTCATGGGGGCTGTCAATCAGAGGACCCTCAGGCCCTGCCACAGGGCTGGGCATGTGACCCAAACCCAATCTGGTTAGAGGTCCAAGGGTGGTCATGTGACCCAAATAGTCCTTTTGAAGAATGTGATGCTTGCTCAGAGAGAGGCTTGTCGCTCCTTTCTCTGAAGCAAGCTGTGGGATGATACAGCAGCCAGCTTTGCCACCAGGAGGAGGAAGCCTGCCTGAGAAAGAAGCCACACAATGAGAAACAGGGCCCGAGATGAGAGACAGTGTACTGATGCCACTGTTGACAAACGCCTGGGTGCACACACACCTGAAGCCCAGCACAACCCCCTGGGCTTCCTCATTTTCTCAAGCTGGTTCGGGTTGCATTTCTTCACTTGCATCTGAAATAATCCTGTCTTAGTCATTAATCTGCATCATCCCCAATAATAAATCCCATGAGGTGAATCCTGTCACGTTAAATTGTACTTCTTTGAGGTAAGGGTACTAAGCCTACCTTCTTAAGCTTTACGACAGTGTATCCATTCACATTAAAGGTTTTGGAGCCTTTCTGTGCCAGATGCTCTTATATAAAGTCATTCGGTTACCCTAACAATTTTCTGAAAAGTATTATCATCATTATTATTATTATTAGTCCTATTTTAGAGATTAGGAAATAAGCTCACTGTGGTCCAGTAACTTCACCAGAGTCAGGTAATAGGAGGCAGTCTGAAATTTAGGTCCTGTGATTCCAAGTGCACTAATGAAAGTATGAGAATGACATGATGGTGGTGAGGAGGAGGAAGATGGTGATGATTGTTCCTGATTGGTGAGCATTTGCCTCGTGCCAGACACTATTCAAAGCACTTCAATTGTTTCTCCTGACACCCTTGAGCCTTTGCTGCCGAGGCTCTGGGCACTAGTCTGCCAGGGCCGCTCGGGGAGCTGGGGCCGGCCCTCGCCTCAGCTTGGCTGCCTCTCAGCCTGGTATTCTAACAGGAGAGAGAAGTCTGTTCACGCTGCTCAGGTTCTTCTTGTGTTGCCTCGTCGTTCATCCTCTCTTAGCTTTTGTCTCTCTGGTCTAAAGAGACCCATTCCCTCTGAGCTGGTTTTCATTTCTCTTGGAGTGTCAGCCTGCGTCTCCACTCGGGCCTGGGCTGGCCAAGCTCACAGACTCTGCTCCCTCAGATTCTCTTGTCCAGGCTCAAGAGCCTAAGGCCCCAGGCTGCCTCTGGAGTTTCCCTGACCATTTCTGTCAGTGAGGGGCAAACAGGGTGGTGTGGCCTCTATCTGGGGCCACCAAGAGTGGGCCGTGGGGGGACTCCAGGTCTCTGCCGCTCTGGCCCTCACCTCTTCAGGAGCCCTGCTTTGGGGCACAGTGGGCTGCTGGTCCCTGGGGGTGCTGGGCAGTGGCTCCACTGCATTTGTTTACAGAGCAAGAACAAGGCCCGCCTGGAACACTGGCATGCTGCCTACCTTCCAGGAATAGCTCAGCGACCTAGGCCAAAGAGTCTCCATGTTTGGCAGAAGGAAGAAAACCTTTACGCAGAACAACAGAATGGTCCAGAATTCCTGTCCTCTGCCAGGGCCACTCTTCCAGGGTAGACACCGTCTGCTCCCTGAGAGGGCTCTTAGATATCCTCCACAGTGATGGCAGCCAATGGCAGCTCACGGTCTCTGCTAGCTGTGCCCCATCTGGGGTGCCAAAGGGAGACATAGGTACCCATCTGGCAGGCAAGAATTTGTTTTTTATTGTCACCTAGTCATCCAGACGCTTCCCAGGCTGGGGATGGCCTTAAAATGCCAAGCCATCCTTGGAGGAGGCATCTGGGACAGCAGGCACAGATAGTACCATCAGGACCACCATCCATGAGTCTCCTCAGTGGACACTGGGGCCATTTTGTCCAGTTCTTGGCCCTCATTTCCTCCTGGGTGAGATGTTGTAAGCTCTTTTTCAGAAAACATCCTATGGAGAACAACTTCATGGATTCTCTCAGCCATAGTCCAAGAGTCAATTGTCCTTTGGCTTCATGGGAATCTACCTTTGAGCAGCCTCAGCCTCTGTCTACCTCTGTCCCCTGTGCCCTGAGTCCCAAGTCACAGGAGATGATTTTGGAGTAGACAGAGCATCAGCTTCAGTGTCCAATCTGGACCTGAAATCCAATTTTCTCATTCAATAGTTACGTGGCTATGTTCAGATAACTCAACTTTTCTGAACTTTGGTTCCCTCATCAGTATAATGAAAAAACTCACTCCTTGCCAGGTAACTGTAACAATTAGACAGTATATATACAATGTTCCTGGCACAGAGTAACTTTTCAATAAAAGATAGACCCTACCACTGGGTGGGATTGTGTTTCCAATGTTATGCCTTTAAAAGTCCAGGTCTTTCTGCCCATCAGTTCCCTTACCCACAGCAGCTTTCCCAGATGACCACTTTCTGGAGTCCTCTTCTCACACTTGTTTCCTAAAAAAGTCCTCTCTTCACCTAGGCTTTCTGGAGGTAATGTCCCCATTTCAAATATTATATCCAAAAGCAAGAGGTTTAGGGTCACTCCCACCCCTCAGAATGCTTGGCGTGGAAACCTCGTTTCTTCTTTCTGTCCATCCTCAGACACCTAGAAGAAGCTCCATCCCCCTGGGAAGGGCCTGATATCACAGTTCCAGGCAAGTGACCTTCGAACCCTCATGCACACTCACACCACATGCAAAAATTAGTTCAAAACTTATCATAGCCCTGAAGGTAAAACATAAAACTATGAAACTTCTAGGAGAAAACTGGCAAGAAAAATCTTTATGATCTTGAATTAGGCCAAAAAATTCTCAGAGATGGTACCAAAAGCAAAATCTATTTTTTAAATAACAAATTAAATTTATCAAAATTTTAAACTTATGCTCTGTGAGGGAGACTATTAAGAGAATGAAAAGACAAATTACACACAGAAAGAAAATATTTGTAAATTACATATTTGACTTTGTTCTTTAACTTGCATCAGTACATATATAAAGAACACTCAAAATGCAACAGTAAAAAAATGCAATCCTCTCCCAAAATGGACAAAAGATTTGAAAAGATGTTTCACTAAAAAGGTGTATGCACAGAAAATAAGCACATGAAAAGATGTGCAGCATTTCTAGTCGTTAAAGAAATGCTCATTAAAACCACAATATGCATGGATCTACCACATGTGTAGATACCCCCACACATCTATTCAGTTCAGTTCAGTCGCTCAGTTGTGTCCGACTCTGCGACCCCATGAATCGCAGCTTGACCTGGCATGCTGCAATTCATGCGGTCACAAAGAGTTGGACATGATTGAGTGACTGAACTGAACTCTCCTGCAAGAATTCAAAAATTACAACTTGCTGCTGAAAAACAGTTGACAGAAGAATCTTGATCCTGCCAAAGAAAGATACCTCATATCCATGGGCAAAGGAAAAGCCCCAGAAAGATGGTAGGAGGGGTGAAATCACATTTAGAATCAATCCCTATGCACACCAAAGATGTTCAGAGGGCTCAAACCAATCTTGTGCACACCATGACCCAGAGACCCCTACAAGACTGAGCTAAAACTGTGTCTGAGTGTCTACTGTGGAGGTATGGGTCAGCAGTGGCCTGCCACAGGGACAGGGGCTCTGGGTGCAGCAGACCTGGGTATAGAATAAGCCCTCTTGGAGGAGGTCACCATTATCCCCACCACAGAGCTGCTAGAACTTACACAGGACTGCAGAAACAGACTCTTAGAGGGCACACACACAAAAAAACTTGTGTGCATCAAGATCCAAGAGAAAGGAGCAGTGACCCCACAAAAGAGTGACCCAGACTTGCCCCTCAGTGTCCAGGGGTCTCTGGTAGAGGCATGGGTCAGTGGTGGCACTGAGTGCAGCAGTGCATGCATGGGACCTTTTGAAGGAGGTTGCCATTATCTTCATTACCTACAACATAGTTTGGCCTCAGGTCAACCAACAGGCAGGGAACACAGCCCTGCCCATCAATAGGAAATTGGATTAAAGACTTACTGACCATGGCCCAACACATCAGAAGAAGACCCAATTTCCCCCTCAGTCGATCTATCCCATCAGGAATCTTTCATAAGCCTCTTATCCTTATACATCACAGGGTAGACAAAATAAAAAGGTCAATCACAGAAAACTAACCAAACTGATCATATGGACCACAGTCTTGTCTAACTCAATGAAACTATGAGCCATGCTATGTAGGGCCACCCAAGATGGACGGGTCATGGTGGAGAGTTTTGACAAAATGTGGTCCACTGGAGAAGGGAATGGCAAACCATTTCAGTATTCTTGCCCTGAGAACCCCATAAATAGTACGAAAAGGCAAAAAGATAGGACGCTGAAAGATGAACTCCCCAGGTTGGTAGGTGGCCAATATGCTACTGGAGATCAGTGGAGAAATAACTCCAAAAACAATGAAGAGATAGAGCCAAAGTAAAAACAACATCCAGTTGTAGATGTGACTGGTGATGCAAGTAAAGTCCGATGTTATAAAGAGCAATATTGCATAGGAACCTGGAATGTCAGGTCCATAAATCAAGGCAAATTGGAATTGGTCAAACAGGAGATGGCAAGAGCGAACACTGACATTTTAGGAATTAGTGAACTAAAATGGACTGGAATGGGTGAATTTAACTCAGATGACTATTTTATCTACTACTGCGGGCAAGAATCCCTTAGAAGAAATGGAGTAGCCATCATAGTCAATAAAAGAGTCAGAAATTCAGTACTTGGATGCAATCTCAAAAATAATAGAATAATCTCTGTTCATTTCCAAGGCAACCCATTCAATATCACAGTAATCTAAGTCTATGCCCTGACTAATAATGCTGAAGAAGTTAAAGCTGAATGGTTCTATGAAGACCTACAAGACCTTCTAGAACTAACACCCCCAAAAGATGTCCTTTTCATTATAGGGGACTGGAACGCAAAAACAGGAAATCAAGAGTAACCTGGAGTAACAGGCAAATTTGGCCTTGGAATATAAAATGAAGCAGGTCAAAGGCTAAGAGGGTTTTGCTAAGAGAAGGCACTGGTCATACCAAACACCATCTTCCAACAACACAAGAGAAGACTCTACACATGGACATCACCAGATGGTCAATATCAAAATCAATTTGATTATATTCTTTGCAGTCAAAGATGGAGAAGCTCTATACAGTCAGCACAAACAAGACTGGGAGCTAACTGTGGCTCAAATCATGAACTCCTTATTGCCAAATTCAGACTTAAATTGAAGAAATTAAGGAAAAACACTGACCATTCAGGTATGACCTAAATCAAATTCCTTATACAGTGGAAGTGACAAATAGATTCAAGCAATTAGATCTGATAGACAGAGGGCCTGAAGAACTATGGATGGAGGTTGTGATCAAGACCATCCTCAAGAAAAAGAAATTCAAAAATGCAAAATGGTTGTCTGAGGAGGCTTTACAAATAGGTGAGAAAAAGAGAGAAGCTAACGGCAAAGGAGAAAAGGAAAGATATTGTAGGGTACAGAGTTAGAGAAGGTGAGGTTCAAAAAAGAATGAGACATGCACTTTACAGGAACAGATCATCTTTAATGAGGTGAGAAGGGGCAGCAGTCAGATCAGTGAGCTGCTGCCCTCACCCAAGAAAAGAATAAGTATATATAGGTATGTATGTGGAAAGCTACTGTCTTAAGGGGGCTTGTTCTTCTCCAAGGTTGCTTTGTTCAGTTCAGCCACTCAGTAATGTCCAACTGTTTGTGACCCCATGAAGTGCAGCAGGCCAGGCCTCCCTGTCCATCACCAACTCTCGAAGTTCACTCAGAATCACGTCCATCGAGTCAGTAATGCCATCCAGCCATCTCATACTCTGTCTTCCCCTTCTCCTCCTGCCCCCAATCCCTCCCAGCATCAGAGTCTTTTCAAGGAGTCAGTGCTTCGCATGAGGTGGCCCAAAACTAGAGTTTCAGCTTTAGCCCTCAGTCTTTCCAAAGAACACTCAGGGCTGATCTCCTTTAGAATGGACTGGTTGGATCTCCTTGCAGTCCAAGGAACTCTCAAGAGTCTTCTCCAACACACAGTTCAAAAGCATCAATTCTTTGGCACTCAGCCTTCTTCACAGTCCAACTCCCACATCCATACATGGCTAGTGGAAAAACCATAGTTGGACTAGACAACTTTGTTGCCAAAGTAATGTCTCTGCTTTTGTATATGCCATCTAGGTTGGTCATAACTTTCCTTCCAAGGAGCAAAGGTTTTTGTTTTTTTGTTTTTTTTGTTCTTTTTTTTTAATTTCATGGCTGCAATCACCATCTGCAGTGATTTTGGAGCCCCTCAAAATAAAATCTGACACTGTTTCCACTGTTTTCCCATCTATTTGCCATGAAGTGATGGGGCCAGATGCCATGATTTTCATTTCCTGAATGTTGAACTTTAAGCCAACTTTTTCACTCTCCTCTTTCACTTTCATCAAGAGGCTTTTTAGTTCCTCTTTACTTTCTGCCATAAGGGTGGTGTCATCTGCATATCTGAGGTTATTGATATTTCTCCCGGCAACCTTGATTCCAGCTTGTGTTTCTTCCAGTCCAGTGTTTCTCATGATGTACTCTGCATATAAGTTAAATAAGCAGGGTGACAATACACAGCCAAGGTTGTTGGGAGTCATTATCTCTTAAATGGCTTGGGCAAGGAATTTTGGAGATCCGCTAGAGGCTGGACCAACTGTGAGCTCTTAACCTAAAGTCCATTAAAAAAATTTTTTGTTTTTCTTCAGGTGAGAGAGTTCTTTGTTTTTCATAGAATGGTGGGGAGGACCTGGAAGGGAGTTTTAATCCAAGATATTTTGAGCCCTGTAACTTTCCTTCAGATATACCCATTCTTATCTTAGTACATCAGTAAATTCTTCTTGTATTATCTCACCTTCATTGCATTCAGATTTTCTAAAATGGCCTGTTTTCTCCAGATGTTTTTGATAATTTTCCAATTGGAAGTGAATGTCTAAAATTAAAGTCTTTAAGATTATATTATTTTAAAAAAGGACTGGTGTAAAAGATCAATCTATATTGTTTTATTCTGGTTCCTACATTAAGGCAAATTCAATCCTCTTGCTAAATTCACTATTCCAAAAAGTGGCATGACTGAAATGGATTGAGGGTAGATTAATCTCATTTTTAACCTTAGAGGAGCCAAATTGCCTCAAGTCATTGAGGCTTCCCTTGTAGCTCAGTCAGTAAAGAATCTGCCTGTAGTGTAGGAGACCACGGTTCAAACCTTGGGTTGGGAAGGTCCCTTGGAGAAGGAAACCCACTCCAATATCTTTGCCTGGAAAATCTCATGGACAATGGAGCCTCGTGGGCTGTGGTCCATGGAGTTGCAAAGAGTTGGGTATGACTGAGTGCCTAATAATTTATACTATAGTTAATGTGGCATAAGCAGTTTCATTACCCACCAAAATCTTAGTTAATCTGTTAGTTTTGAAAGTGAGAAGGATCCTGTGGTATTCATGGGCAGTGGAATCTGGAAGTGTCCCCTACTTCTTTCTTAAAAAAAAAAATATTTTTAATTGGAGGATAATTGCTTTACAATATTGTGTTGGTTTCTTCTGTGTATCCCCTGTTTCTTGTAGGGAGTATATTCCAGTTCCCTCCAGCGACTACTTCCTTGAGTTCCAAGGGACAGATTCAAACAGTTGCTAATCAGTTCAGCTCAGTCGCTCAGTCGTGTCCAACTCTTTGCGACCCTATGAATCTCAGCACGCCAGGCTTCCCTCTCCATCACCATTTCTCAGAGTTTATTCAGACTCACGTCCATCGAGTCAGTGATGCCATTCAGTCATCTCATCCTCTGTCATCCCCTTCTCCCCCTGTCCGCAATCCCTCCCAGCATCAGAGTCTTTTCCAATGAGTCAACTCTTCCCATGATGTGGCCAAAGTACTGGAGTTTCAGCCTTAGCATTACTTCTTCCAAAGAAATCTCAGGGTTGATCTCCTTCAGAATGGACTGGTTGGATCTCCTTGCTGTCCGAGGGACTCTCAAGAGTTTTCTCCAACACCACAGTTCAAAAGCATCAGTTCTTCAGCACTCAGCCTTCTTCACAGTCCAACTCTCACATCCATACATGATCACTGGAAAAACCATAGCCTTGACTAGACGGACCTTAGTCAGCAAAGTAATGTCTCTGCTTTTGAATATGCTATCTAGGTTGGTCATAACTTTTCTTCCAAGGAGTAAGCGTCTTCTAATTTCATGGCTGCAGTCACCATCTGCAATGAATTTTGGAGCCCCCCAAAATAAAGTCTGGCACTGTTTCCACTGTTTCCCCATCTATTTCCCATGAAGTGATAGGACTGGATGCCATGATCTTCGTTTTCTGAATGTTGAGCTTTAAGCCAATTTTTTCACTCTCCTCTTTCACTTTCATCAAGAGGCTTTTTAGCTCCTCTTCACTTTCTGCCATAAGGGTAGTGTCATCTGCATATCTGAGATTATTGATATTCCTCCTGGCAATCTTGATTCCAGCTTGTGTTTCTTCCAGTCCTGTGTTTCTCATGTTGTACTCTGCATAGAAGTTAAATAAGCAGGGTGATAATATACAGCCTTGATGTCCTCCTTTTTCTATTTGGAACCAGTCTGTTGTTCCATGTCCACTTCTAACTGTTGCTTCCTGACCTGCATACAGATTTCTCAAGAAGCAGATTAGGTGGTCTGGTATTCCCATCTCTTTTAGAATTTTCCACAGTTGTTTTGTGATCCACACAGTCAAAGGCTTTGATATAGTCAGTAAAGCAGAAATAGATGTTTTTCTGGAACTCTCTTGCTTTTTCCATGATTCAGCAGATGTTGCCCATTTGATCTCTGGTTCCTCTGCCTTTTCTAAAACCAGCTTGAACATCAGGGAGTTCACAGTTCACATACTGCTGAGCCTGGCTCGGAGAATTTTGAGCATTGCTTTACTAGCATGTGAGATGAGTGCAATTGTGTGGTAGTTCGAGCATTCTTTGGTATTGCCTTTTTTTTGGTATTGGAATGAAAACTGAACTTTTGCAGTCCTGTGGCCACTGCTGAGTTTTCCAAATTTGCTGGCATGTTGAGTGCAGCACTTTCACAGCATCCTCTTTCAGGATTTGAAACAGTTCAACTGGAGTTCCATACAGAGACAAGAGAGGAGCAGCCAGAAACAGTAGGGCACTCTTGGGCAGGGTCCTGGTTCCATTTCAAGGAATACACAAAACAATGGACTGTAGCCCTCCAGGCTCCTCAGTGCACTGGTTTCTCCAGGCAAGAATACTGGAATGGGTTGCCATTTCCTTCTCCAGGGGATCTTTCTGATACACGAATGGAACCCAGGTCTCCCACATCGCAGGCAGATTTTTTACCATCTGAGCCACCAGGGAAGCCTTTTTATAGAGCAACCTGCCCCCACTATCCCCACCCCATGAAAGATGTAACATACTTCACTCCAGAGAAGACCAATTGAAGCCAGATTAAAGGGACCAGAGAAGCTCATCAAGAGATCACCTGAGGCCAGATTAAAGGGAGCAACCCTGGGTACATCCTAATCTCATTAGCAGGACTGCCCTTGAACTACAGCTATAAAACTCCTAGTCCTGAGTCCTCCTAGGTGGGGACACACAGTCTTCAAGGGTAAAAGTTCACTTGGTTCCCCTTTTTCTGGCATAACAATAAAGTTATTTTTTTTCTACCTCATCAAACACTCTATTATTTAAATTTACATCCATACATGACCACTGGAAAAACCATAGCCTTGACTAGATGAACCTTTGTTGGCAAAGTAATGTCTCTGCTTTTGAATACGCTACCTAGGTTGGTCATAACTTTTCTTCCAAGGAGTAAGCGTCTTTTAATTTCATGGCTGCAGTCACCATCTGCAGTGATTTTGGAGCCCCCCCAAAATAAAGTCTGACACTGTTTCCCCAACTATTTCCCATGAAGTGATGGGACCAGATGACGTGATCTTCATTTTCTGAATGTTGAGCTCTAAGCCAACTTTTCCACTCTCCTCTTTCACTTTCATCAAGAGGTTTTTTAGAATCTATTAGAATGGCTAAAATAAAAAATCCTGACAATAGCAAGTGCTTGAAATAATGTGGAATAACTGGACTCTCATACATGACGGGCTGACAATTGCTACAGCCACTTTGGAAATTAGTTTAGTACTTTCTTATAAAGTCAAATATATACTTAATATATAACCTACTAGTTATGTACCTAAGAAAAATGAAAACTTATGTTCACATAAGAACCACTATGTGAATTTTATAGTAGCTTTATTCACAATTATTGGGAACAACTCAAAATGTCCTTCAGCCAGTTACTGGATAAATAAACTTGTACATTCAAACAAGAGAGTATTATTCAGTAATAAAATGTAAGGCATGATACACACAAAATGATGTGGCTGGATCTCAAATGCATTTTGCTAAATGAAAGAAGCTAGACCCAAAGGTTATAAAACATATGCTTTTATTTATACGATTTTTCTGAAAAAGGCAAAACTATGAGGTTGAAGAATAGTTCAGTGGTTTCCAAGAGGGGAGAAGTTGACTATAAAAGGACAACCCAAGGGAATTTTGTGGGGTGATGGGAGTATTCTGTATTTTTATTATGGTGATCAATGTACAATTCCATGTATTTCCAAAAATCTGTAGAACTATATACCACAGTGACTGAATTTTACCAAATGTAATATTTAAAAGCTAAGTCTAATAAAATATTTTTTAAAACAAATAAGAGATTATAAACAATAAAACAAAAAGTAAGTTGGCAGAGTTCAGCATAGAAATAAAAGAGAAAAATTAGAATATCACAGGTATAAAACCTGCATTAGAAGAATTAAAAATAGAAGCCATGTAACTAAAATATTGTCAACGACATGGCAGATAGGAAAGAAGAAATTACAAAACAATGAGAAAAAGAATAAAGACATAAAATTATCAGACAAAACAATAAAAATACAAATGGCAAAGAAAACCCAGTGTGAAAAACATTTGCTGTTTGTGGAGAAGGGAACAGATCTAGCTGAACAGGTGAAGGATTCAAAGATATGATCATAGAAAACTTTTTTGAAAAACCTGAACATAAGAAAAGGTACATAGTGCTCTAATAAATAAAAATCTGTGAGGAACAATCTACACCAAAACATTCTACTAAAGTTACTGAAATTCAAAAATAAAGAACCACAGCCACGTTAGGAAGAAGAAAAGTTACTTGCTATAGTGAAAAATACTAATTTGTTAATTCATGAATTTTATAGACCTGTATTAAGCACCTACAATGTGCCAGGCACTGTTACAGATGCCGGAGATGAAGTGATGACTAAAACAGAATTCTATGGAGCTTACATTCTAGCAAGAAGAGATAATGAAAACAATGTCAGTCAATAAAAACACATAACGTGAGTGAGAGACATGAAGAATGATGAGGCAAGATATAGGGAAAACATTAATAAAGGATTTTGTTTTATAGAGGTGGCCAAGAAGAGTATTTCTGATAAGGATAGTTTTTTAATCTGTTGCTTTTCTTTTGCTGCTGCTGAGTCCCCATAGACAGCAGCCCACCAGGCTCCTCCATCCCTGGGATTCTCCAGACAAGAACACTGGAGTGGGTTGCCATGTCCTTCTCCAATGCATGAAAGAGTGAAAGTGAAGTCGCTTAGTCGTGTCCGACTCTTCGAGACCCCATGGACTGCAGCCTACCAGGCTCCTCCACCCATGGGATTTTCCAGGCAAGAATACTGGAGTGGGTCGCCATTGCCTTCTCCCTGCTTTTCTTTTAATGTGTACTTATTTATTTGGCTGCATCAGGTCTTCATTGAGGCATGTAGGATCTAGTTCCCTGACCAGGGATAGAACCTGTATCCCCTGCACTGGGAGCACAGAGTCTTAGCCACTGGACCACCAGGAAGTTCCTGTTTCTGATAAGGATATTCTTGAACAGAGAGAACTAAGGAAAGTAAAGAAGAAGCCGTGAGGCTATCTGTGAAAGAAAGTGAAAGTGTTACTTGGTCACTTGTGTCAGACTCTTTGTGACCCCCTGTAGCCCACCAGGCTCCTCTGTCCATGGAATTCTCCAGGCAAGAGTACTGGAGTGAGTAGCCATTCCCTCCTCCAGGGGATCTTCCCAACCCAGGGATCGATCCTGTATCTCCTTCATCTCCTGCTTTGCAGACGGATTCTTTACCATCTGAGCCACTATGGAAGTCCTCAAGGCCATCTGAGGGTATAGCATTCCAGAAAGAAAAAATAGCAAGTGCAGAAATCCTAAGGTGGGAATACACGTGATGATTCAAGGACCAGCAAGAAGGTGGTGATTAGCACACAGTGAGCAGATGAGTGATAGGCAAAAACAGCGGCAGAGAGGCTATCTGGGCAAGCACTCGTAAGGTCTCATAGGAATTATTCTAAACTGATGGGAGACCATTAGAGGGCTGAGAACAGGGGCTGTGGCATGATTTAATTCTAAAGGATAATTGTCTACTGTGTGAATTATCTGTAGGATAGGATAGGGTGGGAGGGACAAAGTAGGATAGGATAGGATGGGGAAGGGCAGGACAGAACAGAATGGGATGCGACTGGGAAGAACAAGAAAAGTTAGAAGCAAGAAGTCAATTAGGTGATTGCAATAGAGCAAGGGAGAAACTGGTGATTTATATCAGGACAGAATCGGTGGAAGAAATAAGCGGTCAGAATTATGGGTATATTTTGAAGGTAGACTCACCTTTTTTGCTGAAGGACTGAAAGTGAGGTGCAAGAGAAATGATGACTCCAGGGACTTGACCTGGACAACTGGGTGGTGCTGAACAGTGATTCTAGTGAGGGTGCTAGGAAACCCTGGTGGAGGAATAGTTTGGGGGAGTTTAGTTTTGGTCATGTTAGCTTTGTAGAGCCTGTTAGCTCTCCAAGAGGAAGTGCCTCCGAATTCTCCTGAGCCACACTCAATCTTAAAGACAAGGAAATCATGCCTACAATATTCTGAAAAGAGAAATCCACAACTTCAAAACCAGTAGATAACCAGCAGGACATTTGGGGAAACTGAACTGTCATTTCCTTGGACTCTGAGATATCTACTAACATTTCACACCTGCATTTAATACAATAAATAGGCATTTGTCATTGTATCAAACAACAGCAACAGCAACAAACAGACAGACATCACGGATGGAGTATAAGGAGCTCTCTTCAGAAAAACCATTTGACAATAAGCTTAGCCAGCTAAACAGTGGATCGAAATAATTCAGAGAGAAAATTTGTGGTTAAAAACCCAACAAGTAGCAGTGAACATGCCATAGTAGCCCACAGTTCATAGGTTAAGATTAAGTAGAAATCACAGTTATAGAACAAAGTCAATGTTATTACTTTGGACAATAATATTACAAGCAATGCTTTTAATACATGATATGGGAGAGGTGAGAGGAAACAAGTAATGTTCTAATTTCCTCATTTTTCATAACAGAGAGTCACAAGATAGTGTCTCAAATTGAAGTTTCTTCAACTCTTTTAACATTTATGATATTTTTCTCTTCATTTTGAAGGCAATTTTAAAAACAAATACTTCATGTGGTGAAAAAACATGTATCTGATATTCAAAATTCTGTCCATTCCTTGAGTTTATTACTGTCCTATTAAAAATTCCAATTAAATTTAATATTTTCAGTAAAAATGCCATGCACAGTATGAGTCCATCTTAGTGAAATCATTTCCTCTATTTATCTAAGTGCCTTTTCATCTACTCCTCTCGATATATACACATAGAGATACGACCAAAGTGGCCACCCAGATTGTTTATGAGGACCCTTTTGGGGTCATATGAATTGGGTAATTTTTTTTTCTCAATCATATATTTTCTTTTACTAACAATTATTTACACATAACTACAAAATATTAACTTTTTAAAATTTTATTGGGTATACTTGCTTAACTGTTGTGTCAATTTCTGCTGTACAGCAAAGTGAATCAGCCATACACATACATATATCCCCTTTTTTTTGGACTTTTTCCCATTTAGGTCACCACAGAGCACTGGGCAGAGTTCCCTGTGCTCCACAGTACGTTCTCACTAATTATCTGTTTTATACATAGCAGTATATACAGTTAATCCCAATTTCCCAGTTCATCCCATCCCCCCGTGATGCTCATATGTTTGTTCTCTACATCTTTGTCTCTATTTCTGTTTCATCAATACCATTTTTCTAGATTCCACATATGGGCTTCCGTGGTGGCCCAGCTGGTAAAGAATCCATCTGCAATGTAGGAGACCTGGGGTCAATCCCTGAGTTGAAAAGATCCTCTAAAGAAGGGAACAGCTACCCACTCCAGGATTTGGGCCTGGAGAATCCCAAGGACTGTATAGTCCATGGGGTTGCAGTCTGACATGACTAAGTGCCTTTCACTTTCTTTTTCACACATTATTCACTTTTTTCTTTCTTACTTACTTCACCCTATGACAATCTCTAGGCCCATCCACATCTCTGCAAAAGGCACAATTTTATTTCCTTTTATGGCTAAATAATATTCCATTGAATATGTGTGTGTGTGTTAGTTTCTCAGTCATGTCCCACTCTTTTTGACCCCATGGACTATAGCCTGCCAGGCTCCTCTGTCTATGGAATTCTCCAGACAAGAATACTGGAGTGGGTATTCATTCTCTTCTCCAAGAGGACTTCCCGACCCAGAGATCACACCTGGGTCTCCTCCACTGTAGGTGGATTCTTTAGCATCTGAGCCACCAGAGAAGCCTTCTCCATTGTGTATATGTGCCACGAAAATACGATTAATTTTGAAAACTGAGTAGTAAGCATGAACTCAGTTAAGGTTCTAGGTATTTGAAAACTCGAGGAGAAGTTGAACGGTCCCTTGGTCATTGCCTGGTTCCAGTTTCCCTGGGCACTTGTACCAGCCCCCTAGAGGGAAATCAGTGGTCAAGGACATAGAATTTTGAATCCTGGGAAACACAAGGTTCCCCAGACCAGGCACCAGGCATCTATTTAGCAGTGCTGAAGTTTGGGCCAGGGATTAGATGTCCAGCAAACATGTGCGTGGAGGGTGGAAGAAGAAAGGAACTCTGTGTTTTTCTGTGTCTAAGCTCACTATGGACAATAGCCAGTTTTCAGGAGTTGGTCGAAGTAGAAATTTCTAGGAGGTGAGAAATTTGTGTCCTCAGCTAGTCTGTCTGAGCTTTTAGAACAGCAAGCAGAAGCCACTAGAAACCAAGTGAGATTTCTAAAACAACACTGCTCAGCTTTCAAGATTCCTTTGTGACAGGCAAGAAAATCACCATGTCCTGGTGTCAGGAAGACATTCAACAGAGCTTCTCATAAAGCTTTGTGGACACCTTACAGAAGGCTCCAGCGGAGGGCAGGCGAGCTGCTCCGAGCTCAGGTGCGAACTCTATTCTGAGGAGCATGCCCACTGACCACTGGGATAAGGAAATGGCTAGCAGGGAGATTCGCCTGAGACAGTGCAGAGCCAGGAGAGGTGTTAGAGTCCATCTTAAAAGATTCTGTAGGCTGGTACAACAAGCTGCAAAGTAACATGTTCAGCTAAAGAATCGCAGAATGGGAAATAGCTAGCTTGGCAGAGTTGCTTCAGGCAGACTTAAGGGCTTTCATCAATGGATCTTGGGATGAGTGTGTGTGTCCTCAGTTTCTCAGTCATGTCTGACTCTTTGCCATCTCTTTGTAGCCTGCCACTCTCCTCTGTTCATGGGATTTTCCAGGCAAGAATATCGGAGTGGGTTGCCATTTCCTTCTCCACGGGATCTTCCCAACCCAGGGATCAAACCCGCATCTCTTGTGTCTCCTGCATAGGCAGGCAGATTCTTTTCCTTTGTGCCAGGGATCTTGGGGTTTTGCTCTGCAAAGCTGCTACTTGTTGCTCCCAAACACACCATCCTTACCCAGGATTTTCAGAGCAAGATGTTCTCTGGGTGCCACGGTACACTTCACTGTTTTCATCAAGGCATTGCCTCCTCTTGACTCAGGTGTCATTCCACTGCTGCAGAAAAGCCCCTGGTCCCACTGCCCCTCTGTGCTATCTAAACCTTTATTCCAAACCTGTTACAGTTTGGACTAAAGGATCAGGTATTCCTTTGTCTTTGTGAGAGGACCTAAGCTTCTGCGTTTTTTTCTCTCTGTGTCCTCATCACCCAGCATTGCACCCAGAACAAGGGATAAATGCTTGATGAAGGAGTGGGTGGGCGAGTGAATGAAACGCGAGGAAGCAGCACGGGAGACCTAGTGAGCGACACAGTGCAGCGACTCAGGACTCCATGTGTTTGAAAGCCCTGTTGTCACCATCTTGAATTTTTTTTTTTTTTTCAAAGTGGTTTTAGTTATTTATTTAACATTTTAAAAGTGTTTAAACTTTATATTGGCGTATAGTTGATTAACAGTATTGTGTTACCTTCAGGTGTACAGCAAAGGGATTCAGTTACACATATGCATGCATCTATTCTTTTTCAGATTCCTTTCCCCATTTAGGTTGTTATAGAATGTTGAGCAGAGTTCCCTGTGAAATTCTTAATTTTTGAACAAGGTACCCCACATTTTCATTAAGCAACGAGCCCTGCAAATTACGTTGTTAGCTCTATTCATCTACATGTATAAAAGAAGTCATTTTTGCTGTAAGTTTAAACTATCTGATGACTATTAAAATTGAAGCCTACTTGCATCTAATCTTTTTCAATTCACGGAACAAATATTGGCCTTTGTTTTGCATAATTGTCATCAGAAAAAACATACTTCTTTTTCCACTCATCATTATTTTGAATGTACATATTTGTCCAGGCCTTGACATAGTTCCCATATTTGTCAGTTTAAACAGCTCTATCATATTTTAGAATGTAAATATACCATGGGTTTTAAGCCAAACCCTGATGGCTAGGCATTTGGGTTGCTTCCAATTTTTATAAATAGTATTTCTAAGAGCAAGCAAGTACAAATTACTTTCTTTTTTCTCTTTGAGGCTATTTCCTCGGGGTATATTCTCAGAAGCAGTATTATCAGGTCAAAGGGTAGGAAAAATTTTATAATTCTTAAATATTACTGGATTATTCTTTTGAAAAACTGGACCAACTTAAGGAGTGATCAGCAATATACATGAAACTGTTTCTCAGGTTCTGAAATGATTATTTCCTACTAGGTTAATAGGTATATCATAGCATCTTAAAATGGAAAATAGCCCAAATGTTCAACAAAAGGAAAGTGCATTTTAAAAGCATGATAAGTCTATACCTTTTTTATATGATCAGTAAGAATCAGTTTTTAAGGACACCCAAGACCTTCAGCCTGGCACACAGTCAGTCCCCTTCCCAGCATCAGCTCCTTGTGCTCCATAGGGTGATCTCAAGCACAGGTCCCCCAGAGGACAGAAGGTCTTGGCTCTAGACTTCTGCCACAGAAGCAGACAGGGCAAGCTGGGTCCCCCACCACCATTCCTAGCCACGCACTCCTGTGAGCCTCTGCTTTTACCCATGAGCTCAGGGTGATCACCACCAAGTGCCCTCCAGGGTTGAGAGAGGATTCAACCAAAACATGTAGGACGCAGGCTCTTTGAAAGCATCTAAAATAGTTACTGGCATCATGTTCTGGGAAGAGAGCTGGCTGTGCAGATCCTCTGATCAATCCTGATGCTCCCGGGTGATGTGATGATGCTCTACAGAATCTCAGCTATACTCAGACAGGAAGAAACAACCCTGAACACCGGCTGCACACACACCACAAGCTGTGCACCTTGTCCGAGAGAACAGGGCAATCTAGGACCCACTCTGATCTTCCCTCGAACTTAACAGTAATATGTATTTACTTAAGACATTTAAAAGCACCTACTGTTCCATGAGTTTCACCAAATTTGCCCGCTTAATTAACAATGTAGTGAGGAAAAGACGATCCCATTGCATAGGTGGGGAAAGAGAGGCAGAAGAGGCTGAATGACTTGCTCCAAATGAGTTAGCGGACAGACAGCTCATGATGGAGTGGGATGCAGGCCCAGGCTCCAGAATCCACATGCTTGTCCTATAAGCTGTACGTACTATCTCCAGGTAAATAAAGGAACACCAGAGCCAATACAGGCCCTGAACACCATCTACTCCAACCCCCTGTTTTCTACCTAAGGAAACTGCTGTTGTTCAGCCACTCAGTCATTTCTGACTTTGTGACCCCGTGGACTGTAGCACACCAGGTTTCCCTGTTCTATTTCCCAGAATTTGCTCAAACTCATGTTCATTGAGTCAGTGGTGCCATCCAATCATCTCATCCTCTGTCACCCCCTTCTCTTCTTGCTGTCAATCTTTCCCATCAGGTGGCCAAAGTTTTGGAGCTTCAGCTTCAGCATCAGTCCTTCCAATGAATATTCAGGGTTGATTTAGGATTGACTGGTTGATCTTGCAGTCCAAAGGACTCTCAAGGGTCTTCTCCAGCATCACAGTTCAAAAGCATCAATTCCTTGGCCCTCAGCCTTCTTTATGGTCCAACTCCATCAGGAAGCTTGCACAGATCTCTTATCCTTATCTATCAGAGGGCAGGCAGAATGAAAACCACAATCACAGAAAACTAACCAAAATGATCGTATGATTCCAGCTTTGTGTAACTTAATGAAACTATGAGCCATGCTGTATAGGGCCACCCAAGATGGAAGAGTCATGATGGAGAGTTCTGACAAAACATGGTCCACTGGAGAAGGGAATGGTAAACCGCTTGAGCATTCTTGCCTTGAGAACCCCATGAACAGTATGAAAAAGAAACTGAGGGCTTGTCAGAAAAGATAGTCCCAGAGCACTCAGTGTGCAGGGCTGAGCTGGACAGAAACCCAGGCTCCCTGACTGCCCCCAGGGCAGTGCTCCCCACCCCCACCTCATCCTGAGGCCCATCCACTGTTCTGAGATCAGTGAATGGGGTAGGAGGGGACAACCTCTCACAGTCCCCATTCCTGAGGGCCCAGGCCAGGGAACTGAGCAGTCTCAGTGCTGAGGGAAAATCAGTCTGACAGGTCAGCTTTGGAAAATCAAGCTGAGACCAGTGCTTTCTGGAGAAACACCAAAACCATCATTTGCTCTGGCCAACAGAGCAGTTTCCTTCAGGTTATTTCTGTCCAGAGGAGTAAAGGCCGTGGAGAGAAAGGGGTGAGGTGGCTAAAGCACATTTCTTTTAAGACTCGAATACAAAAGGACAGAGGAAGGAGCCTCCCTAAGGCCTATCCTGTTGGCCTAGGGGAGGTGCCAGGCTGGGTCCTCCCACCAGTTGTGTGCACCCACCCCTGCCCCTCCCAACCTCCCTGTGCCCAGCCCTCCCTGCAGCAGGATACCCTCAGCTCTTCTGAGATGAGTTCTGTGCTTCCTCCCCCTCCTCTGCCTTGCTGACATGCACCTTCTTTGAGCCTCTATAATTATAAATAAATGATGTCTGGATTGATTAGAGGATTGGTTTTCTTTCCAACAACAACCTTGACCTCTCATTTCTGAAATCTTGCTGCCAACCAGCATCATTCAAATTTCCTGTTGCATTGGGAGTTTAGTGGAAAGAGTCCTCACCTGAGAATGCAAGAGCACTAAATCTGGAGTCTGGAAAGGAGGGTCCGGTCCTGGTCCTGCCCCTGATGTTCTGTGTCCTCAAGGGGAGTCACTCAATTCTCCCAGCAGTCAGTAAAGGGAATGGTAATCCCTGGCCACGTTTCTTACAGAATTGGGAAGTAGTGAATAAGTGTGAAAACACAGTGAACTGTAAATGCCCAATGCAAATGTCAGCTACGGATTTGCTCCACCTTGCAGCTGACCAGCTCTGTGACCTGGGCAAATGGTAGTAATTGCTTGGAGCTTCACTGTCCTTCTCTTCTTCAGTGTTGTTTTGGGGACAAAAAGCTCATATACGTGTGAAGACATTTTTTAAAAATAGAATGTCCCACCCTACTGATATATAGTGAATATAAGTGATGCTTATGGAGAATGTCTAATGAAACAAATAACTATGCTACAAGTGAAAAATTCAGGATACAAAATTGTGTATACAATATTTAAAGAAAAAACACATAGAAAGACTAGAAGGAACAGTGGCAAAATGCTAATAGTACGTGTCTCCAAATATGAGGATGCTTTACCTACTTTATGAACTTTTCTTTTTTCTACAACAAGCATATACAATCATTAACAGGGTGTGGGGAAATTAGAATTTTCATTAAGGTTTTTAAAAAGTTGTTGAGAAGTCTTGTTCTCAGGTTGCTCAGACAGATGCAGCACTAACTGCCAGATCAGATCTATGCCTAACACAGAACCTGCTGGGCACAGTGCGTTAAGGAGGGAGAGGGAGAGGGGTGTGGCCCCACAGGGAGGGAGGAGGGAAAGTGTTAACTGCCAGCCAGCAGCCACAGGAGCACTGCCTGTCACTTCCTTGAGCCACCACAGGACAGCAGAGATGACAGGAAGCTCGGAGATCCCCTAGTCACTCATCATCCTCGATCCCACTTTCCAGATCATCATCTGGGGCTAAGATGGGAAAAGTGACTTGTCTAAGATACCAGGTCTCCCATCTCCTGCTTCTCCATCCCTTCTGTGTCATCTCTGGGGACTGTGGACTGTCTGCCTTTCTGCTCTCCAGCTGCTACTCACCTCCCCAGTTTTTCAGGTCAGCATATCTGCTAGGGAATCAGAATCACTAATATGAACTTGAGCACAAAATATTCAGTATGTGAATCTGCCTATCCTTGTCCAAAAAATAAGGCCATTGCAAACACAGCAGCTGAATAATAAAAACTATAAAATTCAGAGATCCTAGAGCTTGGCACAATATCTTCCTCCTGCACACAAGAACACTAATACAGAGACCTTGAGTGACTTACACTAAAAGTTAATTTGTGGATGTGTCAAGTCACATACCTAGATCTTTTTATTCCTAGTTTCATCATCTTTCTCATTATATTGTTCAGCTCCTCAAAAATGAATTAATAAATTAATGAATGGAACAAAAATTGACTACAAGCATTGTGACTTAATAGATAATTATCACAGACTGGAACTTCCAAAATACTGGGAACATGTATAATAATCAAACAGTTTATGTCTTTATGTAAAAAGATTGCCTACAAACCAATAAGAAAAAGATAACCCAATAGAAGAAAAGAATAGATAAAGGATACAAACAGGTAATTCATAGAAGAAGAAATTTAAATAGCTGACAAATATATGTCCTACTTTTATAAGATAAATTTGACAAAAAATTCAGTTCATTCAAAGGAGGATTGGATGGGGAAGTTTGAGGCATGTTGCTTTTTACATTATGTATTTCTGTATTATTTAAATTCATTATAACAAATATTTTGAAATGTTTAAAAACTGGCCTTCTAAAATTTAAACGTATAATCACACAATTTCAAAGCTAAACATTTCTTTGTTGCTTGGAATTATATTGGCCAGTATTTGTCTTGTCCCTCTAGAACCTTAACATGCTCTAACAATAAATAAATAACATATTCACACCACTGGCCCAAATTAGTTCAGGTATGTCAGAATGTCCAGAGTGAAACACTACTTTAAGAGCAGGTAGACTCTTTCTTCTCCAGGGAATCTTCCCAACCCAGGGATTGAACCTGGGTCTCCTGCATTTCAGGAGGATTCTTTACCTTCTGAACCACCAGAGAAGCTAAAATATTACATGATAATACAAAATAATTTAATCTTGGACTGAGAAAGGGCTTTTAAACAAAATACAATACTGCAAAGCCATAAAAAACATAACTGACAGATTTAACTGCATACAAATTTGTGCAAGACTTATAAACCAAGAAAAAAAATGAGGATGGGAGAAAATACTTGCAATATATATAACACACAAAATATTAATGTCTATACTTTAGGTAATAACCTAAAATCAATTATAAAAGACCAAACACCCAATATAAATAAAAATGGGCAAAAACTATGAATAGGCAGTTCAGCAAAAAAATAAATTTAAAAGATTAATCAATAATTTTTATGATGCTTCACTTCATATATAATTAGAATACACACCAAATAGTCATGAAAAGTGGTTTAAAATTATAATTTGTATTATGGGATACTTTGAAGGTGTTTTTTTAATTAAGGCCAATCTGTATGTAAAATATGGGAAGATCTTCAAACATATTTCATAGAAAAATATGTTACAAAACAATACAAATATCATGCTTAAAAGCTTGATATCTGTTTTAAATATGGACAGATGCAAAGAGTCAGACATGTTCAGTTCAGTTCAGTCGCTCAGTCGTGTCCGACTCTTTGCGACCCCATGAATCGCAGCATGCCAGGCCTCCCTGTCCATCACCATCTCCCGGAGTTCACTCAGACTCATGTCCATCAACTCAGTGATGCCATCCAGCCATCTCATCTTCAGTCTCCTCTTCTTCTCCTGCCTCCAGTCCTTCCCAGCATCAAAGTCTTTTCCAGTGAGTCAACTCTTCTCATGAGGTGGCCAAAGCACTGGAGTTTCAGCTTTAGCATCATTC
>SJYC01045067.1:0-12572 GCA_006408675.1 Madoqua kirkii | reverse complement strand
CTCAGAATTACTGTTACAGTGTTCTTACTGGTGTGTGGCCCCAACAGCTTCCACTGGGAGTCTAGCTATCTTTCTAGATCAGACTTACTTCAGATTTCAGAGAAGCAGCATCTGTCCTCTAATGGGTTCAAGAACAGTCTGGTTTTCCCTTTTTCCAGCTTTTTCTTGTTTTTTAAGATTGAAGTGATTAGCTCACCATTTACATGCTGGAGCTGAAATTCAGTGTCCAAGATTTTCATCATTATTTTCATGAGTTCTTTGAGCTAACTCATTGGTATCTCTTAAGTCACTGTATCAGTTTTGTACCATCTGACAATGAAAATGAGGAAGCTTTCTCATTTAATAAAAATTAATTTATATTAAATTAATTAATTTCTCATTTAATTAAGCATCTCAATTAATAGAGAGATGGAAGAGAACTTGGCCCCAGCCTTCTGGTTTTCAAATGACAAAATTGATCAGAGGTGAAGGAGAAACAGTCAAATGAAAACACACAGTGTATTCTGTCCATATTGGTCACTGAGGGCAGCTTAAAATGGTATAACTTCTGAGACTATTTGAAAACACATTTCCAAAGAATAATTTACTAAAGATGAAATGTCAAACATTCCTTAATTGACTTCAAATCTCAGGACCTAGCAACCTTTATGACACAGAGCAGGTACTCAATAAAAGTATTTTATTTTTGTTTTAAAAGGAATCCTTGAAATAAAGAGGTCATTTCATGACCTCTTACATTCAACTCTATAGATAGTCAAAATCTTTTCTACTATGAACAGTAAAGCTACAATTAGATATTTTGCCACAGTTTAAAAACTTCAAAAGCTACCATTAGACATTGGGAAAAACTGGTTTATGGTAAACTCATGCTAAGTTAGTGCTTTTCCCTTTCTTTTTCTATAAAGTTACAGAGACAAATGTTGTACTTGAAGATTTCCATGTGTATATGAGTTAGCAACTGCTGCCTAACAAAACATACCAAATTTAATGGCCTAAAACACACGCTTTTATCAGTATTTCTCTTGAGTTTGGGATTAGCAGAGTGACTCTTCTTGTATTAGTTAGCCTTATTTGGGAATCTGCCAGCAGCTGTGTGCCCATTAATCACCTCTGCCAACTATAAATTGCTCTTAGATGGCCTTAGCTTGACCCTCCTGCATAAGCACTCTGACCCTCAGAAAGGCTGACCAAGGCCAGTGGTTAGGTTTCCAAAGAAAGGGAGCAAAACACTCCATTAGGCCTCAGTTTAGAATCCTTTCACTGTCGCCTCCTTTATATTCTCTTAGCCAGTGTCAGTCACAAGACCACATTAGGGGATAGGAAAAACAGGTTTCACCGCTTGACTAAAGGGGCAGCCAAGCTGTATTGCAGAAGGTATGGGTGTAGAGAAAGGTGAAGAATTGTGGCCAATTTCTGCATTTCCTCTTCAAGCATCTAATCACGGAACTACTTCTAATTACCCAAAATGCTATTATATTGTATGGATGCTGAGTTTAGAATCAATGGAAAGGTGAGTTCAGAAGCTCACGACTGAGCTGAGAGTGGGGACACTTTTCTAGTCAAATTGTATTCCGGATGTGTCTTCAATAATCAACTTTCTGTAAGCAAGTCGCTAAGGTGCCTAGATCTCTGCTGCACTGAGTTGGGGGGTGGGGATGGAGAGGTCTGCTGCGTACCTGACATGTTGCCAGGTAAATAACTACAGCCCAGGATGATGGTGTCTGCATGGAGTGGCCTGACTTTTCAAGCAATATAGACATCACTGTGGAGTAGCAGGTTCCAAAGGTTAGACCCAGGCCATTCTTCTGACTTTATAACTCACTAGTGAATCTGATAATGTTGTTGCTTAGTCACTAAGTCACATCCATCTGTTTAGTAACCCCAAGGACTGTAGCCTGCCAGCCTCCTCTGTCCATGGGATTTCCCAGGCAAGAGTACTAGAATGGGTTGCCATTTCCTTCTCCAGAATCTTCCTGACCCAGGGACCAAACCCACGCCCCCTGTATTGGCAGGTGGATTCTTTACCACTGAGCCGCCAGGGAAGCCCATGAATCTTAAACATGTATATATATAAACTGCATGCTTTATTAACAGATTCTGGGATGGGCTTCCCTGGCGGCTCAGTGGTAACAAATCTGCCTGCCAATGCAGTAGACTCAGGTGCGGTCTCTGGGTTGGAAAGATCCTCTGGAGAAGGAAATGGCAACCCACTCCAGTATTCTTGCCTGGGAAATCCCAGAGACAGAGGAGACTGGTGGGCTACAGTCCATAGGGTCACAAAAGAGTTGGACACGACTAAACAGCAACAGCCAGGATTCACAGTCTTTGCTTTCTCTTTGTGACCATCACTGCAAACTGAGCTAATGGCCAACGGAACTTTCATACACATCACATTATTTGATCCTTGAAACAGCTTTGCAAGCTGAACAAAGGGTATCCATCCCTGATCTGTGGATCAGATCATGGAGGTGTTTCAATCCAGCTAAATGCGCAGATGGGTTAATCATGGAGCCAGAGCTCTCTCTGAGGTTTCCTAACACCTAGGCTCATGTGTATAGGGGGTTTTCTTCTGAATTTCAGGAAATAGCCAAGTTTGGGATTGAACGCTTCCCTAATGAGCCACCGTCTTGGCTACCACGTGTTGTAGCTGCCACCACTTTGGGCTTTAAAAAGCAGTTTTACAGACTGACTCATTTACTCCGTTATTCTAAGTGGGCCTCAGGGAATTTTAACAGAGAGATAAAGAAACACAAAAATAGACAACAAATTCAAATCCAGTTACATTTGGTATAAAGGAAATAATTAATCTTTCTCTCTTCCTACCCAGTAAAGATTTGAAGCCAAGAAGAATCGTCATTAACCTCCAGTCTTATCCTTATTAATTATCAATAATAATAATCAGAGCTGGTGGGTCAGTGCTTCAAGGATTAAATTATGAGCCCAATGTTGATAATGTTATTCTTGTTCATAATAATGATGGCATGATTAGAAGCTGCTTTTGCGTTTTCACCTCCCATTCCAAACCTCCACTGATTAATTCTACGTTACACCCTGTTTAATTAAGTAGTGCTCCCCTTATTTTGCAGACGGTAAATTAAGGCACATGGAAGTCAAATGCCTTTCTCAGCACCACTAAAAGAGGTTGTTTCTGGACCTTGGTGTCTGAGTCCTGTAATCTCGGAGGCTCGGAGGAATGAAAGAGCTTGCATTTAAAATAACACCAACCAGGAGGTTAAAACTGGTTATGCTACTTTCTAGCTCCTTGACTTTGAGCAAAATATAGACTCTCTGAGCCTCGCTTTCCTCTTGGATACAAGACCTGGCAGGATTATGGAAAACAAATTGCAGGCATTCAAGGAATTTGACTGATATGAGAGGCAGTCAGTTAAGCACATTTTATTAGTTGCTCAGTCATGTCCAACTCTGCACAACCCCATGGACCTGCTAGGCTCCTCTCTCCACGGAATCCTCCAGGCAAGAATACTGGAGTAGGTTGCCATTTCCTTCTCGGAGGATCTTCCTTACCCACAGACTAAACCTGGGTCTCCTGCACCACAGGCAGATTCTTTCCTGACTAAACCAAAGCACATTTCATTTCCCTCCCAACGCATTACTAATGTCGATTGAAAAAAATACAAAAACAAAAACACATCCTAAAAAAGTTGAGAATTCTACTTTATTTGGCAGATAAAACTAAGGAGTTAAGCCTGGGACCCAGCCCCTCAGGAACCTCTGAGAGATTGCTACAAAGAGGTAAGGGAGGAGACAGGATAAATAGGGGGTTTTGCAACAAAGACCAGGTAGGCAGAACATCAAAAGATTACTGTTAAATAGATAAAACCAGTTATCTCAAGATATTGAATTTAGCGCTTTTCTTAGAGTGAGAAGATGCAAGAGTCTGGGATCATTGAAATCATTGCTTTGGTGTGCACCTCAGCTACCTAGGGCCAGTACCCTGGGCACTCCTGTCCTGAGTCCCATCAAGTGCACCACGGAGGGTAGCTGCAGAGGCAGAGAGCATGGCAGAGGGCAGCCTGTTCGTCTGCACTCTGAGTCCCCCCCAGGCTCGCCTCCGGGGGTGGCTGTAGTGACGTGATGGCTGCAAATCCTCTGTTTGCTGATAGGATAGGCAACATTCTTCACTCACACTGAGAATCTCTCCAGATATAAAAACCCAACAGAGACACCAGTTCTTGAAGTTGCTAACCCCTTAGTCTACTCTTGCATTAATCCAGCAAGTTAGTATAGCAAAGTATATTAAGTGATCAATACACTGAAGAATGTTCAAACAAATTACTAGGAAATTTGGGGCAGAAGCAACCACTTATTCTCAAAAGTAATCAGGAATTACCTGGCAGTCCAGTGGTAGGACTGTACACTTCCACTGCAGCGGCCCAGGTTCAATCCCCAGTTGCGAAACTAAGATATCACAAGTTGAACGGTGCAGCCAGGGGGGAAAAAGTGATCAATAAATTCTCTGAGCAAAAGGTGATACAAGTCTTCCATGAAAGTGTGACCATGGTAAGCTGTACCTTCAGCCAAATCTAGTCTTTCCAGAATCCCAGATGATTGTCTTCACCTTATGGTGGCCTCTGGCATCACAGCAGGAGCAAATTCAGCACTTATTCATCATGCAAATCTCAGATCGTTTATTTTTTAATGTCTAGAACCCTGAAATTCCAAATATTTTCCTTTTGGAATATTATCAAAGTTCTAGTCTCCAAATTCAAAAGCTAAGAATGGACTTTGTTGTTGTCTTCACTCTGCTAGAACAACGCTTCTCTGAGGGTGTGAAAATGGAATGGCCCTAGTCTCGGTTCCACGGGGATGGCCACCATATGTAAGGCAATGCAAGGTGAAAACAAGCTAGTAATTTGAAATATTATCCCAGGCTACCGACTATCAAGGGCTTCCCTGGTGACTCATTGGGGAAGAAGCTGCCTGCCACTGCCTGCAATGCAGGAGAGGCAGGTTTGATCCCTGGGTCAGGAAGACCCCTTGGAAAACAAAATGGAAACCCACCCAAATATTCTTGCCTGGAAAATCCCATGGACGTAGGAGCCTGGTGGACTCCCGTCCATGGGGTCACAAAGAATCAGACACAACTTGGTGACTAAGAAACAACAAGAAATTGATTATTGAACAATTTTCCCATTGCATCCTTTGTAATCTTTCCTCATTTCAGTAGCTCTGACACCATAACAACCCAAGATGAACTCCTCAGTCATAATTATAAGAGCTAATACTTCTCATCACCTCACCTGTGATAGGAGCTAATCTAAAGGCTTCAAATATATTAACTCATCTTCTCATTAATTACTCTGAGCGGTTGGGACGTTCTCAGAAGAGGCAGAGGAGACGCCAGACCATAAGAAACCCCTGCCTCCTATTCAGAGATGTTCATCCTTGAAGGTCTAGTCCAGAAAGTTGCCCTCTCTTGTGAGTCTTTGTATCTTGTGATTTAAAATACCTACCAGAAGTTCTGGGATGTTCCCATGGAGAAATAGAGCATTCCTCCCGTATCAGTAAACAAGGAGGTCACAGCCACGAGCAATTCTGGCCCTCCAAATGTGGATTTCTGAGCTGAGGGCCCTTAGGAAGGAGAACAACAACACTTGTAATCTGGCAGCCGCTGGGCGGCAGCCACTCTGTACAGCGAGCACCGAGGCCTCAGGATGTGAAAATGCAGGATACTGGCCCCTGATAGTGGAGGTGCATATGAAAAAAATGGTTTCAATAAGCCCAGACTCTTGCATCCTCCCATATGCAGAAAGGTGCTAAATTCCTTAACTTGAGAAATCTGGTTTTTTAATTCACAAAAGTACTTTTGATGCGCAGACTACCTGCCCTTTGCTTACAAACCTCTGTATAACCTGACTCCTCCCGCCCACCCCCGCCTTCGCAGGGCAGTCCTCTCAGGGCTACTTGAGATGCTTCCTTCTGAGCTTAAGTCCCAAAATCTCCAACAAATAAAGCATAATTTTCAACTTTTAGGTTGTGACTACTTTTTAAGTCGACACCATCACCTTGCTGCAAGAAGTATCCATCTGATCCTTTCTCAAATCTTGTCTTAATAGATCAAAACTAGAGTAAAAATACTTAAGTCTTACATGCCAAATAGGAGACAAAGTAAAATGTTTCAAGACAAAGAACAAAGTGGTGATGGCTTCTCAACAGGGTCCCTATTTAACTAATATTTCAAATGAAAGATGAAACAAGGCTGAAAAAAGTTCTTAATTCTGGTGACCAAAGAAAAGGAGGGGAAAATGCTGAGGCTGATATTTCCCTAGATGCTTGCCGCTTCTCTGACTTTGAGTGTGTATCTTCTTACTGCTGTGGGCAGGTAGGAGGTTGGGTATACAGTGGGTCCTTGGCTCACCCAAGCATGTGGTACTCATATGGACCAGGTTCAGCCAACTACAGATTAAAATTACTTGGGGGAAACAATTCCAGACAATTTCAAAAAACGAAACCTGAAGTTGACCCACTGACAACTGTTTACATAACATTTGCGTTGTCTTTACAAATATTTACATGCTATTTACATTGTGGGATGTCTTATAAATAATCTAGGGGTGCTTTTAAGTATATGAAAGGATGTGCATATGTTATAAGCATAGACTATATGATTTTATATAAGGGACTTAAGCACCCGCAGATTTTGGTATGAGGGAGGTCTTGGAACAGCTACTTTGCATATGTGTACATGCATGCTTGAAGTCACTTCAGTAATGTCCAGCTCTTCTCAACCGTATGGAGTGTAGCCTCCCAGGCTCCTCTGCCCATGGGATGGATTATCTAGGCAAGAATACGGGGGTGGTTTGGCATTTCTTCCTCCAGGGGATCTTCCTGACTCAGGGAGCAAACTTGTGCCTCTTCCATCTCCTGCACGGGAAGACAGGTTCTTTATCTCTAGCACCACCTAGGAAGCCCAATACTTGGCTTATACTGAGGGACAACTGTAATTTGAAAACCTGGAAATATGATAAGACGATATTCCAAGAGGAGGGAACCTGGGACGTACAAAGGCATCATCACCTGCAGCGGCGTCCCTGTCATCACCGACCCTCTCCTGGATTTTCCTGTTTCAGATAGTGTGGTCTTATTTACTCTGCAGGAGACCTACAAGATAAGCATCACTGTAACCATTTTGTAAACGGTGATCCTGCATTTCCACGAGGTCAAGTTACTTCATTAAGAAATGCAAATAAAAACCACAAGGAGACACCACATCTACAAGAATGACTATAATTTTATTTTAAATTAAAAAAAAAAACAGAAAATAGCAAGGGTTGGCAAGGATGTGGAGAAATTGGAACCCTAGTACATTTCTGATGCGAATATAAAACAGGACAGATGCTGTGGAAAACTGTGGTGGCTCCTCAAAGAGCTGAACTTAGAATTACCATGTCGTTGTTCATTCTCTAAGTCACGTGGGACTCTTCGAGACCCCATGGACTGCAGCACTCCAGGCTTCCCTGTCCTTCACTGTTTCCTGGAGTTTGCTCAAATTCATGTCCGTTGCGTTGGATTACCATATGACCCAGCAATACTACTTTCCAAGCATATACCGCAAAGAATTTAAAACAGGGACTCAGACAGATACCTGTACTCCAGTGTTCAGCACAGAATTGTTGAGGGAGGTAATCAAGAGTCCGTGACTGGCAGCTGATCCAAGAGCTGGACGTAGGCAGTCCTCACCCCCTGCTGTCCTTGGAATGTGCAGTCTGTGCCCAGTTCCCACAGTGGGGGCTGTTTCCAAGCACACAGCCTTGAGAGAGCAGTGTGTTCTTGAGATCACCTGTACAGAGGACACGGCTGAGCCCCATCAGAACGCCTATATGCGCTTTTTTTCTTTTTTAATACTTTATTCTATGTTACAATACTGTATTGGTTTTGCCATACGTTGACATGAATCAGCCACATGTGTACATGATCTCCCAATGCCGAAGACCCCTCCCACCTCCCACCTCATATTGTCTCTCTGGATCATCCCATGCACCAGCCCCAAACATCCTGTATCCTGTATTGAACATAGACTGGCGCTTCATTTCTTATACAATAGTATACATGTTTCAATGCCATTCTCCCAAATCATCCCACCCTCACCCTCTCCCTCAGAGGCCAAAAGTCCATTCTATACCTCTGTGTCCATGTACCTCTGTGTTCATTTCAACATTGTTTATAATTGCCAGGACATGGAAACAACCTAGACGTCCATCAGCAGATGAGTGGATAAGAAAGCTGTGGTGCATATACACAATGGAGTATTACTCAGCCCTCAAAAAGAATAAATTTGACTCAGTTCTAATGAGATGGATGAAACTGGAGCCAATTATACAGAGTGAAGTAAACCAGAAAGAAAAACACCAACACAGTATTCTGACACATATATTTGGAATTTAGAAAGATAGTAATGATGACCCTATATGCACTTTTAAGACTCCGATGGTCAGGCGCAGAGGCCTACTCATCTTGCGGCTGCTTGAGACAAGGCGGGTATACAAGCTCTCTCACACGGCCACCCGCCCACCCGGAAGGGTCGGCCTCGTTCTTCACTCTCTTCAGGCCCTCTGTGTACAGGGTGAGTCTCAGACTTCCCCTGGGAAGCTCCTGAGGTTTCCAACCAACAAGCATGAGTCACAATAGTCAAAGGGTGGAATCAGCCCAGCTAACTGTTCACCAGCAGGTGATGACGACAAGATGTGGATATTCATCCAGTGGAATGCCATTCAGTCTTTGACACACGCTACAAGATAGAGGAACCTTGAAAACATAGCTCTAAGGGCCCTAAACCAGACACAGAAAAGAAGCATTACATGATGTCACTCATGAGGAATAAGGGAAATCGCAGTCAGTCGCGTCCGACTCTTCGCGACCCCGTAGCCTGGAGCCCACCAGGCTCCTCTGCCCATGGGATTCTCCAGGCAAGAATACCGGAGTGGGGTGCCATTGCCTTCTCCAATAAGGCAAATTCATAAAGCCCAAAATGTATAGACTAGAGGTTACCAGGGGCTGCAGGAAGAATGAATGAGAGGTTATTACTGAATGGGTAGAGAATTTCTGTTTGGGGTCATAATATTTGGAAATAAGTATTGGTGACAGCTGCACCGTGACTGTAACTAATGCCAATGAACTGTGCATTTAAAAATGGTTAAGATGGCAAATTCCATCTTATACATATGTGTGTGTGTGTGTGTGTGTGTGTGTGTGTGTGTGTGACTGATATTTTTAAAAAGAGGTTGAATTACTTGCCAAAGTCACACAGTGAGAAGGCAGCAGAGGTGAGTGGCAAGGCCGCATCTGTCTAAATCAGATCCCTTACATATTAGATTGTTCTACTTTTCTCTACTCATGAACTGGGGGAAATTACAGAGTGCAGTGGACACACACACTTACATTAATTCCTTTATTTTGTGTAGAAAAGAACACTGTGATTCTTGCTTTCTTGTCTCCTGCATCAACCTGGAACAAACCATCATTTTTTAAGACCTTAGATCTTAACAGTTTAACAGTTTTAACATTCATGCCTCCATCATCCCAAAGGCTGAAAGTAACAAGTTTTGGATATGTTTTCATTCATACTGTAGCCTTACAGGAACAAAGACATTGTCCCATGCTATCATCTTTCTGTTTTCTCTGTTCATCTTTCTTTAAAACAACATCTAAATCAGTCCCGATTCTGTGGGAGGTGATTTCATTTCTACATATGCCAGAGTTAAACAGATAACACTGAAACTTCACTATTCTTTGAATTTGAGGCAGATAAAATATAAAATTATCAGGCTTTTCTCTGTGGCCCTCACTTTAGAATTTAGTATAAAAATAGTAGTAATTGGAAAACCTAGCTTCTGGCCTATTTTCTCTTGCTGACTGGCTGGGGGACTTTGGAAAAGTGACTGACAGATAATCAATGCTGAATAAATAATGGTGGCTGTTGTTATTGTTATTGCTATTATTATTAAATGTCAGAGATGCCTTCGTCACTGCATCAATAAACTAAACCTGTTTGATCTGATAATTCTAAGGGTCCTTTCAGCACATTTTCCCCAGAATTCTAATTTTTTACCAAAAATATCAGAAGAAAATCAATCTGCAAATCTCTCTCTTCCAACCCTCCTGTAGTTCCTCATTGGGGAAAGTTTTTTTTTTTTCCTAACTTTCAAAGGTTGCTCTTGTTGTTAACCATAGTTTATTGTTTTCCCACACTTGATCAGATTTCTCTTCCCTGGTCCTGTTCCCCTCAGGTGAAATTGACACGTTCAAGGCTTGGTGAGTGGAGTGTGAAATAATTAAATGTGACAAGCCTATTGCTTTCAGATTGAGTCCAGCTCCCAAACAGTGGGATTGATTTTCCTCCAACTTATGACAAGAAATGGGTCTGACAAGTTACCCCCTCAAATGGAGGCTTTTCAGAGAATTCCAAGCAGGTGAAAGTTGAAAACTGTCCTTCCTACCACGATGCAGCTAACATGAGTCAGCCATGTAACTCCTCTACATTTGAGCCAGACCTTTCATTTGTGGTAATGAAGGAAAGGCCAGCAGCAGCAGTCTAAACTTCAGAAGTGCGTGTTGTAGATTTAATTCAAGTCCCTATGGGGACATGTGGATGAAAATAGAAAAATATTCATTGATAACTAGCGTATAACATGCTAGTTATACAAGTGCTTGAAAGTTGTTCTCTTAGGGACCCTAATCGTTCTGTGCACTCTAGATTAGTTACATTTAACTTACCTGGAAAACTTTGCAGATAACACAAAGCGTTTCATACACCATTAGGGACGCTTGAAATGATATCATTAAATGGAAAGACTTACACTTGACTTCTCATATTTCCAGGTAAAGGAACTTCAGTTAGCGTAATAATCATGGCCCTTCTATGACCCCCAGGAAAGTGGCTTATCTGATTGTTGAGTTCTTTGCCAAAAATGGGTATGCAAAGCTCAATATGGATCTGTGTCTTTATTGTTTTTTTCAGATCTGCCTGCCTGTAGGGAAGAGATTTGCTTAGATGCCCCTTGTCATGTGCTAAGCTTGGTTGAGCAGTTCTCTCTGGGTGGAGGCCTATGGTTGCCCACTGTACCGGCAACTGGGCAAGTAAGCTTAACTTATTCAGAGATAAAGTGCTGGTGGGCCCAACAGGGCAAAAGACCCAAAGCCACATGATCTAAGAGCTTTGACGGTAACAATGGGGATAGCCTGATTTTCTCTTTTGGCTCCTGCACCTACCTCTCAATCTGTTCAAAACACAAAAATAAGATGTCTTCCATTGGAACAAACAGGATGCACCATAGTGATATCCAGGGCATGAGCCTAAAATCAGCTCATTGTGGCTCCTTGAAGACAGGGAAAGACTGAATGTGTCTACTTTGCACACATTTGTGTAAAGGTCACAAAATTAAAGGTTAGGTGATCCAAATTCAAGTTAAAGCTTTAACTAACTAGAAAGGCAGTGTGGATGCATTCTGGAGCCAAGGTTGCCTGGATTAGCATCCTACACCTGCTAAATAGTAGCTTTACTAACTTTGGAAACATTCCATGATTTTGCTTTACCTCCTTCCCTCCTCTGAAAGGGAAAGAGTGGTACCACTGTGTGAGCTGTGGTCAGGATTAGATGCGATGGTGTGGGTCAAGTCGCTGTTGTTCAGTCCTTAAGTCATGTCCAGCTTTTTTGCAGCCCCATGAACTGCAGCATGCCAGGCTTCCCTGTCCTTCATTATCTCCTGGAGTTTGTTCAAACTCATGTCTATTGAGTCAGTGATGCCACCCAACTATCTCATCCTCTGTCATCCCCTTCTCCTCTTGCCCTCAGTCATTCCCAGCATCAGAGTCTTTCCCAGTGAGTCAAATCTTTGCATCAGGTGGCCAAAGTATCAGAATTTCAGCTTCAGCATCACTCCTTCCAGTGAATATTCAGGGTTAGGATGGACTGGTTTGATCTCCTTGTTGTCCAAGGGACTCTCAAGAGTCTTCTCCAGCACAATTTGAAAACATCAGTTCTTCAGCATTCAGCCTTCTTTATGGTCCAATACTCACATCCATATACGACTACTGGAAAAATCACAGCTTTGACTATATGGACCTTTGTTGGCAAAGTGATGCCTCTGCTTTTTAATATGCTGTCTAGGTTTGTCATAGCTTTCCTGTGTAAAGACTAGCACATTTTTGCCTTGGAAAAATGGTTTTCCATTTGACCGCCTCTGTTTCTTCATTTGTAAAGAATAAAGGACAAGACTCAGATACTTATAAAGCTTCTGCAAGTCTGATGGCCTATGATTCTAATTTTGCAGCCTGAGAGTAAAATCACGGTGTATGCGAATCTGTGTGTTTTTGTGAATATGGGGTTTATGTCTGTGACCCACAAACTCTTGTTCCTCTCTAAATCTCCAAAATTTTACCATTACTGGAAAACACCAACAGAGGGCATCAGGATTTAATTCTGGGTGAGTTGCTCCTGGAGGCTGAGGTTCTGGTTGCCTGACAGGTCTCTAAGTAAAGCTCTTTTCCTGCAGGAGTGCTAAAGATTTCACTTTCCTTCTGACACTGCAGTAACAACCCCCCCCACCCCCCAC
>SJYC01045066.1:0-26499 GCA_006408675.1 Madoqua kirkii | reverse complement strand
CACCCCCCCCCCCCCCCCCCGCCCCTTCCTTCCTGTCTGGCGCTGGGGTGCATGCTCCGGCTCCTGCTTCTAGAGTTTCTCCCTCAGGGGTGTCTGCCTTTGCCTGGGAAGGAGGATGACGACATTTATGGAAACAGAACAGTGATTAATGACATGTGAGCTCTCTCTGCTGAGCGCTGAACTGAGGCTTGTGGGTTAGAGAGCTGGGTCTCCGCTGGGCTACTCTCTCGTCTACAGTGACACCCGGGAAACAGGCATGCAGAGGAAGGTGGCCAAGGCAGAGGGGGCAGTCGGAGGGAACCCAGGCCAGCCATGGGCCACTCTCTGCCTCAGTTTACCCTCTTAGAGGTGCAATTGTGCTTCATTCCCAGGGCACTTCCACATTAAGCTGAAGGAAAAGGGCGACCTTTGGAGCCACCCGTTTCGGCCTGTCACTAAATGTGTTCTTACAGCAAGAAGCTAATTCCGAGCTTCACTGTCTTAATCTGCAAAATAGGAATAATCCCATCACGGCTTCCTTCAGGGACGATGTTGAGAAGCAAGGGTGAGGATGCATGAAAAGGCGTTTGGGCAAGTGTGCGGCGTCTAGATAAAGGTGCCCGTCGTGGGCGCCTCCGGTCCTGCAGGGGATCTGCACTGGTGGCTGCAGCGGCATCGGCCGTCTCTCTTGGGCTGTAACCATGCTCAGAGAAACTGGGCGTGTTTGCTGCTCAGAATGCCAGCTGGGGAATCAGATGGTCTCAGGTTACATTTAATCTTGCCATTCGCCTTGCAAATCACTTGTAATCTATAAAGCAGGAATAATAGTCCTAGCCTTGACCCCATGTTTTGGGAGAAACATACCAGATGTTGCTCATAAAGCACTTAGTACGTGTCCTGGAACTGAGCGAATGCTTAATGTATGGTCGTGCTCATTGTTATTATAATTATTGTTTCTTTCTGCTAAGAGGAGGCATTTCTGGATGATGTCCTAATGCCTCACACCTGGAAAACCTTTCCAGATGACTCTGGCTCCCCAAGGCTCCCCTTTTCCTAATCCGCCTTAGCACTTAAAATCTGTGCCAGTGGTCCCCAGTCACAATCCCTCCTTACATTGCCTGGAGCATCTCATTGCAGCTAGTTCAAATTCTGTCTCCACTTGGTATCCTGGTTCCTTCATGCTGGACACTGTGAGCCCCTCTCCTCTCCTTCAGCATGCAGAATACTTATATTCTCATCTAGCACTATACATGCGTTCAATTACAGATGTGCATATACATCCAGGGCCATACACATCCGGACTGGCTCTCTGCATTTGGTCTCTTTCCAGAGGGGGACCTAGGAAATTTGAGCTGGAGACGCCCTGGAGCCAGGCCTTGGGCCAGTGTCCCTGGGAATCTTCCGTGGCTTTGCTGCTGTGTCCCTGGGCAGTGGGATACGCTACGCTCTCAGATACTCCACACCACAGGGACTTCGATGGCAGGTCAAGCTGTGGGTCTTCTTCGGTCTTTGCAGGCTGATCTTGTGAGAGATGATTTTCCTTGGAGAACAGAAGATTTGTGTCGCAGAAAGGAAGTTCTTCTGTATAGACATGTATGGGAGGGTCAGCTTGTGGTCCAGGAAATGATTTCCTCTAGTAAGGCACAAAAGCAATACAAGAACAGTGAGCAGCCTTGAATCTCACCAAAAAATAAAAAAATTAAAAAAATTAAAAATTAAAGAAACCAAATAGCCACAGCAGTAAAAATCATCAAACTTATTTATCCTACTAGATTGCAATAATTTGTCTGCTTCCCCACTTGTTAATAAGAGCAAACATTTGCTTTGCCAAGGCACTGTGCTAAGAACTTGACACGTATATCTTACAACAGTGCTGCAGGTTCCCATTTTTTTCTTTTTTTAATATGAAAAACCGGAGCTTGGGAAGACCTGGTAACCCTCCCTAAGCCACAAAGCAAGCAAATGGCAGAGTTCCGGCTTTAGCCACGTCCTTAGGCTCCTTGCCTTCTTCTCCCCTTCTGTGCTGTTGCCCCATCTGTAAAATGTGACTGTCACTCTGCTGAATGAGTCAGGGTTTCCTCCCCCATCCCGATCATCTGCAGTTCTCGAGATGCTATTGAAAACTGCAAAACCCAGGCCTCCAGGGAGTCAGATGAGTGTCACAGTGTGTGTTTCTCACAAAGCCCACCGATAACTGTGAGGACCAGGCAGGTCCTCGTTTAAGGGGATCCGGAAGACACAGCCAGGTTCAAGACTTCATACGTCTCGTGTCCTTTTACCTCTCAGCTGGGAGATAAGAAATGAGGGCTGCGCCCCACGCAGAGACAGCTGACACAGGGCGCGGAGCCAGTCTCAACCCTTGCCCGTAAATCTCAGCCTTTTGGGACTGGAGCCAGTGCAGATAGAAGCATTTCCCCCTCGCAGTATCTGACATCTGGGTATGTCAGGTAAGAGGCGCAGCAAGACTCTACAGGCTTTGCCAGGCTTGAGATGTCAGCAGCTAGTCCAGATTCACGAGACATCCGTTACCAGCCTTCGTGAAGTCTCTATGCAAAACCCATCTTCTGTTGAGCACTAGCATTCGGCCTGTCTAGAGAATCAGGCGCTGGTATCGTCTTCCTCCTCCCACACCCACTTGGGCTGAACTTATCTTCCTAGCCTGTTCTCTCAAAGCAAGATGATCATCTGGCATGAACTAAGAGATCTAGGATCTGGTTCCAGCTCTGCCGTTCACGGTCCCTGTCCTCCAGACCAGTTTCTTTCCTTTCCTCAATCCTGCATCCTCCTATGGCTTCTTGAACCGCGAAAGGGGTAAGGAAACGAACACTTGTTGAGTCAGCTGAGATATATAACCCAGTGTTTAAGGATAGAGGCTCTGAAATTCACACCTTGAGTTCACCTCTTCTCTTTGCCACTGACTGGCTGTGCAGACTTAGGGTAGTCACTTGACCTCTCTGGACCTCACTTTTACCATCTGATTAGGAGAATCACAGAACCTAGAGCTTTTGGAAGGGTTGGACAAATAATGTACATAAAAGTGCCTGGCATTTAGTAAATAGTAACTATTATTGTTATTAGTATTATTAAAGAAGAAAGTAAACAGATAACCATACTCCAATGTTTGAAGAGAAAGAGCAGGGGTGTCTAAGGTTCTGCTGAATGATCCAAACCAAGCCTCAAAGTGAAAATGTCAGAGATTCAGTTGTGTTAGACTATTTGCAACCCCATGGACTGTAGCCTACCAGGCTCCTCAGTCCATGGAATTCTCCAGGCACTAATACTGGAGTGGGTTGCCATGCCCTTCTGTGACCCAACAATCAAACCCAGGTCTCCCACATTGCAAGTGAATTCTTTACGGTCTGAGCCACCAAGATCAGAAAAAATCCTCTGGTAGGCATCTTAGGCTCAAGCTGATGCAAAGATTGAATTGTGGCTTTCCAGGTGCAAGCCAAAGGTGCTTTCCCAGGCAACCTGAATTCTCTATGCTAATACCGCTGAAGACCTGTCCCGCCCCAGAACCTCTCGCTTTCCTCCCATTCCCTAACATGCCCAGACATTCCACCTCAAGGTCATGGTGCAGCTGCTTCCCCTCTGCCTGCCCCACTCAACCACAGGTGCGCCCTGCTCACCCTCCCTCCCGCCTGACACTGCGCTCGGAGGCCCCTGGCTCCCCCTTGCTCTCGGTTTCACTGTTCCCTGTCTATGAACTTGCACCCTCCTCTTGAATGCAGCAGAGGCACCTGACACTGAGTTTGCCTGGTAATGAACTTGTCTAATTCTCAAGGTCCAAGGCCTTTGTTTCCTTCCTGGCTATTCTGGGCAACTGTCCACTCCCACTTGGATCCTAACCCAGTCCTCAGGGTACCCTGGTGCCCTGAAGATGAGGCATCCCGGGTGAAGCGTAGCTGACAAGGGTCCTCCTGAGTCAGAGAACAGCAAGAGGCACGCGGAGAAAGCCTTCGTTTGTACTCATCTAATCAATATTTACCTCGCCAGGTGCCACAATAGGAGCTGAGATGTCCTGGTAGAGAACGTCCCCTGGCCGTGAGGAAATGGATGAGACAAAGAGGAGCACAGCAGCCAGACAGACTGACTCATGACAGAAAGGGATTTTGCGAGGGCTTTTGGGGGCACGAAAGGGAGTGTGCCGCCCCATCCAGCGTTCTCAGCTGAAAACAGCTCTTTCAGGGAAGGAATTGAGGAAAGGAGTGAACTGATGGTGGCTTGTAGAACACCAGGCTTGTCCAGCACACAGCACCCAAACCATAGTGCGGGAACAGGCCAGCCAACCCCAGCCTGCTGGCCCCTGACCAAAGATGGCAGGACATCCCACTGATGCCGGGTGCTGAACGTGAGGCCCCTCTTGCTGTGGCCTGAGCCCCAGATGTTTCTACTGTGAGCTTCACCAGAGACAGAGTTCGTGCAAATCTCCTTCCTCACATTCTTGACTTTCTAATCGAGCTTTCACTTGGTTAGTGGTGTGCCCAGTTGGTGAGGCTGGGACTTCAACCCATCAAATTGGAACAAGGCAGGACATTGCTCAACCAGAGTGTGTGTGTATGTGCATGCACGCACATACACACACACACACATGCACTCAAAAGCTGCTGCGTGATAGAAAACACAAGACAAAGATCTATTGCAGGCCCCACAGGAGAGTCAGCTAGGGGGTGGAGTGTAAAAGGCAACATCACCAGTTTTCCAGACGCACTGATCTCTCAGCTGAACTATGGGACAAGGAAAGAAGTTAGCCAGGTAAAGACAGGTCTGGAGGAGTATTCAAGACAGAATAACATGTGCCTTTGCTTGAAGATGGAAAACCGCAATAGAGCAGTGTTCTGGAATAGATTTGGAGAGGAAATGGTCAAAGTTGAGGCTGGAGAGGTGAAACGAGGCCAGGGTCATCCTAAAATCTTAAATCTCCTGGCTGAGAAGCAGAAGCAAAAAACAAGGCAGCTGTGCCCTTCATAGAGACCAAAAACCTAAGGGGGCTATGTGTTCCAAGACTGTCTCTCTAAGTGTCTCTGATGTTTCATTTCTTCTTTTATTGAAGACTCATCATTGCAGCTCATTTAAGAACTCCCTGTAAGTAGAAATCCCTCACCATTATGGAGAATTTCTTCCATAAAATCGCACAGGCGTGGGCTGTTTATGGAAGCATGAAACATTCCTTGCAGGAGACGTTATTTAGTATTCACGATGAAGATACCATCAGTCTCCCTTTGGAAATTAAACAAAGCTGCATTTTTTAGCTTCTGGTCTTCAGGCTCACCGGGCACCTTTTGACCTGTGTGCAGTTCACCCGCACCTTCTGCATGCAGATGCCCTCAGCTGTACCCATCCTTTCTAATCAGACTTTCTCTGGTCTTGAGTACCCCACGAACCTCCTGTTCTCAGGTGCACATGTACTATCTACTAGTAGGTTGCAATGAAAATAAAGGAACTCTCACAACTTTCACATGTTGAGATTCCTTTTTCAGAGTTCTCCCCAGAGGAGGACACTGGAGCCTAACCTGAGTATTCAGATTTACTGTTTTATGGGAATTAAAAGCTCCTAGCCAGAGATCCTTGGCACACAGTGGGCTCAGTCTTGACAGTGAAGTCACTCAGTCATGTCTGATTCTTTGCGACCCCATAGACTGTAGCCTACCAGGCTCTTCCGTCATAGGATTTTCCAGGCAATAGTACTGGAGTGGGTGGCCGTTTCCAAGAAATATGTGGGTCAGTTTAGGGCCCCACGGGACAGTGCTCTTTCTCTGAGACAGGTCCACACGGGGAAGCTGTGCCGGGCAGTGACATCACTCCTGCTCGTCCAGCTCTCCATCATGCAAGGCATGGGCTTCAGAGGGAGAGGTTGCTGTTCCAGTGCCGTGTGGGTCTTCTGTTCTTGACCGTGGGCTTGGTAGAAATGAGTGAACAGACGTCTACAGAATACGTAGTTTTCTTAGTTGCGTCTCCGTTTGATACGAGAGAGATGGCGTTCTCTTTAAATCACAATAGGAATGTGTGACAGTCACTTTCTCTCAGCCGTTTATTTGCCTTTCAAATGAAGAGATGACAAGAAATGTATGTTATTTCCTCCATGAAACTCTGCCTCTTAAAAGAGCAAGTCCAGAGCACTTTCCTCTAGGTAAATAGCCCAACATCTGGAAAAGTGATGCTCTAATAACTTTTCAAGGCACTTTTGCCTCAGGACCCGTTGAATTGCATCTTATGTTGGTAAAACCAAAGGATCTGAAACGTCACGGAGACCTGTATTCAGCATTGGCTTTGAGTGCCCCAGGAAGAGGCACTAGGAAGACTCTAGGATCCAAAGCCGCTTTCTCGTTTTTGTGTTATTTTGTTTCTCTTCTCCACCTCTCTCTTGCCTCTTGTCCTTCTTCCTCAGTCACGCATCCTCCAGCTTCTACTTATCCTTGGCTCATGGTGGCTGACAAAACCCCCAAGCCTCTCTTCCTTTTTTGAAAGCAGCGCCCACCAGTTACTGATTTAGCTCAGCTATGCTCGTTCATTAAGGGTTATATAAAGTTTGTTATCGTTGTTTAGTCACTAAGTCGTGTCCGACTCTTCTGCGACTCTGTCCGTGGGATTGCCCAGGCAAGAATCCTGGAATGGGTTGCACTTTCCCAACCCAGGCATTGAACCCACGTCTCCTGCTTGGCAGATGGATTCTTTACCATGAGCCACCAGGGAAGCCCTTATATAAAAGTAGCTCTCTAAAATGGGATTTGGGCAGACTAGTCAAGCTGTATTAGTCATGTATTGCTGCATAACATATTGCCCCAGAAACTTTGTGACTCAAAGTAACAATAAATATTTTTTACACCTCACAGTTTCTGTGGGTCAGCAATTTGGCAGCAGCTCAGCTGAGGTTGTGTCTCAAAAACTCTCACATGGTTACAGTCAAGATGTCAGCTATAGCTACAATCATCTGAAGGCTTGACCGGGCTGGAGAATGCACTCCAGCTCATTGGTGCTCACTGTTGGCTCACTCACGTGTCTGAAAGTTGATGCTGGCTTTTTCCAGAAAGCCTCAGTTTCTTCCCACATAGACCCTTTCATGAGCTTCTTGAATATCTTCATGACAGTCATCTTTCCCCTGAGTAAGCAATTTACCAACCCTGAATATTCATTGGAAGCACTGATGCTAAAGCTGAAATTCCAATATTTTGGCCACCTGATGTGAGCAGCCAATTCATTGGAAAAGCCCCTGATATGGGGAAAGATTGAGGGCAGGAGGAGAAGGGGATGACAGAGGGTGAGATGGTTGGATGGCATCATCAACTCAATGGACAGGAGTCTGAGCAAGCTCCAGGAGACAGTGAAAGTCAGGGAAGCCTGGCGTGCTGCAGTTCACTGGGTCTCAAAGAGTCACACATGACTTAGCAACTGAACAGTAACAACAAAAAGCAATTCAGGAAAGACTATGAGGAAGCTGCGATGTCTTTTATGACCTACCCTCAGGAGTAGCACTTTGCCTCTTCAGAAATATCCTATTGGCTACCCAGGTTAGCCCTATTCATGGTGGGAGGGAACCATGCAATGATACGAGTGCCAAGTGGGAAGGATCTCTGGGGACCAGCTTGGACGGGGAGCCAGCACTTGAATAGGTTTCTAGGGGCAGAGATGCAATATCTTCATTGAGTAGCTCATGCCGGTGTTTTTCCCCTGGAGAATCAAGATGCTCTCTTAAAAGCAACCTGGATATTTTTGCTTTAAATTCAGAATTAAAACCAACCCTTTGTGTCTTAGAGTGAGTGAGGCTGTACAGCTGGTTAACTACATATTCATGATTTGTAGGACACCACTCACCCAAGAGATCTGTTCTAATTTCCTTGGAAATGTGTTGCATGAGCCCCTGCAGAGAGCCGTGCCTAGCTCAGTGTGAAGCTCTGAGGAGTGGGTGCCCACATGTGTTCACTGATGACGATGATTGATAGGTTGCTGAGTGGAGAAGATGCTCTCTAAAGAAGGCAGAGGACAAGGCAAGGAAAGTCATCACTTCTGTTTGGGAAACCTGAACGTTCAGTAGCTCGGACATCTACAAAGCTGGCCACTTTTTCAGGATTCAGAGTTGGCAGGAAAAACAAAGAGCTAAATAGAAAATAATAAAAGGAAATGATTTGTGTTCTGTGCCAAAAAGGAATGATTCTAGGAAAAAAGGTTAAATTTTGAAGCCAGGGATGCTTCTAAGTCCTTCTGAGAGTGGAGAAATTGTCTGTGGTGAGACCAGAAGTTGGGAGATCTGACTCCTAACCTTCAGATCAGGTGTTCTGCCTTTGGGCTCTCCAGTACAGAGTAAATCAAGACTGAATGCTGGATTTTGAATTTTGCTTTCAGGGATTGAAATCCCTGGATTTGACCCAGGGTTGAACCCACATTTCCTGCATTGGTAGGTGGAGTCTTTACCGCTGAGCCACCAAGGAAGACATGGAAGAACTACAGATTTGAAAAAATCCAAGGAAGCTCCTTACTGGCCCAGTAAAGATTGGAGACCCTTGTAATGCAGGTGCTCTAAAAGGCAGCTGCTCCTACTTCAGGCATGTGAGTCGGAAAGAGTGAGGGAGCTGGTCCAAGCAGCAGACACAGAAGCCAGTTGTTATCCGCCACAAGGGCCTCTGTGATAACAGCAATAGTCACCACTTTCAAATCGTGCTCTATGGACATATGAGGAGCAAATGTTGGGCTAGTCTCCCTTTGAGTCCAGGAGTGTGAAAAATAAAGCTAAGAATATGAGACCCTGTGCTTCTCCACTCTCAGGAATAGGGATTTGCAGGATGCACCTCCGCAAACAGACAGAATGAAGAAAGCAGGTGCAGGTGAGAGTGGAAAAAAGTTAGGGAAAGAGACAAGGAGAGAGTCCTGATGCTGTTTCAGCCCCTGGTTCCCATTGCTTATCTTTTAATACTATGTATACACTTCTCTAAATTAATTAATCAGTTTTATTTGTCTATCGTTCTTGGCTGTGCTGGGTCTCCATCGCTGCCCACGGGCCTTCTCCAGTCGCAGCCATGGGCTTCTCATTGTGGTGGCTTCTCTTGTTGCAGAGTAGGGGCTCTGGGGCATGGAGGCTTCAGGAGCCGTGATACATGGACTCAGTAGTCGCCGCTCGCGGGCTTAGTTGCGGAATCCTCCAGGACCAGGGATCGAACCCACGTCACCTGCGGATTCTGAACCCCCATTATTTTGATGTCCAGCTGTATTCCAGCCCTTGGCTTCTTCAAGAACCATCCCTTCTGTTTCCCCCTTTTGCATCTGTTAGGTATGGGTCTGCCTTCAGTTATGTAGAATCAACATAATTCTAGCTAATATTGTTGCTACAAAAGAATGATCGGTGTCAGTTTATGACTCCAATAGAACTGATATTGGTGTTCTTGCAACAAAGGCTATAGTATTGTCCAGAAACATAAAAGCACAGTGATCGAGAGCATGGACCCAGAATCTAGACCACCTGGGTTCAAGTCTCTGGGCAAACCCCTTAGCCTCTCTGTGACTCAGTTTCTCTATCTGGAAAATGCTGATACAAATAATAGTAATCCATACCTTAGAGAGTTGTTGTGATGATTGAAGGAGTTCTTACATAATCAAGGTAACTTATTCCTTCATCTTATGGGAATTAAAGTCACCAAGTTCCAGCCTTGACGCCAATATGGACTTCTTAAAAAACCTATGTATCATTATACACATGCAGTGGCGGGGAGTTGTGGGAATGCCTCTTTGAGTGTTGAAAGGAGCCCTTGTTCCCTTAGATAATAGGATGACTTCAAAGTAATCAAACTTTCACATTGAAATTGGCTACCCCTGCCACACAGAAGATCATTGAGACCCCAAGGTTCATATGGGGATCCCTGAGTGAAAATCTACACCCATGTTCAAAAATCCTGGAAATAAGGATGGATAATTGAGATTCTGGCTGAAGCAGAGTGAACAAAGATGCTCTAATTAAATTCTGCATAGGAACTAATTAACCCATTTATGTGTTATCTTCCTTTGTGCAATAGGGGAAGCAAATACCAACATTCATATATTTCAGCCTATCAGTATGTTGTCTGGGATACCTTCCCCCTTGAGTGCTGTGGACGGAGCAGGATGCCCTCCATGGGATCTCCAGGACCTCATTCATCTGTCTGAGGCTTCCACTTAGCTTAGACACTCTCTCTGGGAAGCACGCACGGGCTTTGCTCTTTGGGCAGATCACAGAAGTCACCCTGGAGGGCTACCGCCAGTAATCGGACGTGTCTCCTGACACAGGGCCTTCAGGCCTTCCTGGAGCTGGTCTTGGAGGTCACCTTGAGAAAAGGGCCTTGGTGCTGGCAGGCCAGTGTGGGCATCTCTCCTGACTGCTCATGGATCATATGCAGAGCCCTCCCGCCCTCTCCAGCCACGTGGCAAAGGTATTTGCTTCCTTGAGAAGGAAGTAATTTATCTGTGGGAGAACACTGTTTTGGCAAAGTTTGTGTAGGAACAGCCTTTGTCTCTGCGAGCATGTGTGTGTGTGTGCATGTGCGTGTGTGTGTGTGTGTGTGTGTGTGTGTGTGTGCATGAAGCAATGAGAGTGAAAGATAAAGACAACGTGAATACCATAAAAAGGCAATTCTTTATACAAGTGCTTTAAAACATATGATGCAGAGACTGCAGACCACAGAAATGGATTTCATGGCCATACTTTCTTCTTAGCTGTATTAATGCATCACAGCTGCACTTCTTTCTTCTTTGGAAGTAAAGCCTGCATTATCACTGGCTTTATTATGAAAACCTTCACAGAGAGAAAATAGTCTTTGAAGGAAACAGGTGGGAGAAAAGAAGAAACAGGGAAAACAAAGCTGGGTGGGAGGGTCTGGGGAAGGGAACAAAGAGAATGTGTTTGCTCCAAGTTTGAGTTGAAAGGCTTGTAAGGACACCATACAGCAGCATAATTAATTAGAGTTTTATAGTTATATATATATATACATGGTTGCTTTGTCATTAGCTAGATTACCTAAATATTAACTTTCTGGCTACTTAGCCTAATGCTTACATTCAGAGAAGAAAGAGTTTCCCTGAAGAATTTTGATCTTTAGTTATTTATTTTATTTATTATTTTATTTTATTATTTTAGTTATCACTTAATTTCATGGCTTCAGCAATATGTGAACAATGAACTCTCAGATGTTCAAGCCGGTTTTAGAAAAGGCAGAGGAACCAGAGATCAAATTGCCAATATCTGCCGGATGATCGAAAAAGCAAGAGAGTTCCAGAAAGACATCTATTTCTGCTTTATTGACTATGCCAAAGCCTTTGACTGTGTGGATCACAATAAACTGGAAAATTCTGAGAGAGATGGGAATACCAGACCACCTGACCTGCCTCTTGAGAAATCTGTATGCAGGTCAGGAAGCAACAGTTAGAACTGGACATGGAACAACAGACTGGTTCCAAATAGGAAAAGGAGCATGTCAAGGCTGTATATTGTCACCCTGCTTATTTAACTTCTATGCAGAGTACATCACAGGAAATGCTGAGCTGGAAGAGGCACAAGCTGGAATCAAGACTGTGGGAGGAATATCAATAACCTCAGATATGCAGATGACACCACCCTTATGGCAGAAAGTGAAGAAGAACTAAACAGCCTCTTGATGAAAGTGAAAGAGGAGAGCGAAAAAGTTGGCTTAAAGCTCAGCATTCAGAAAACAAAGATCATGGCATCTGGTCCTGTCACTTCATGGCAAATAGATGGGGAAACAGTGGAAACAGTGGCTGATTTTATTTTTGGGAGCTTCAAAATCACTGCAGATGGTGATGTCAGCCATGAAATTAAAAGACGCTTACTCCTTGGAAGGAAAGTTATGACCAACCTCAACAGCATATTAAAAAGCAGAGGCATTACTTTGCCAACAAAGATCCATCTAGTCAAGGCTATGGTTTTTCCAGTGGTCATGTATAGATGTGAGAGTTGGACTATAAAGCAAGCTGAGCACCAAAGAATTGATGCTTTTGAACTGTGGTGTTGGAGAAAACTCTTGAGAGTCCCGTGGACTGTAAGGAGATCCAACCAGTCCATTCTGAAGGAGATCAGTACTGGGGGTTCATTGGAAGGACTGATGTTGAGGCTGAAACTCCAATACTTTGGCCATCTCATGTGAAGAGCTGACTCATTGGAGAAGACCCTGATGCTGGGAAAGATTGAGGGCAGGAGGAAAAGGAGGCGACAGAGGATGAGATGGTTGGATGGCATCATCAACTCAATGGACATGAGTTTGGGTAGGCTCTGGGAGTTGGTGATGAACAGGGAGGCCTGGCATGCTGCGGTTCATGGGGTCACAAAGAGTCAGATACGACTGAGCAACTGAACTGAACTGATGTAACCAAATATTACCTTTAGATGAATGCGAGTTCATGTTACCATCAATTATTCATTCATTTCAAAAATGCACTGTTACAGATATTACAGAAACACAAGAACCTAATTGCTGTAATTGAAGACATTGATTTCTTTGGTCAATCAGAAAGATGTAACAATTAAAAATCATTCCCATATCAAACAATCATATTTTAAGACTTACTGGCAGCTGTCCTTCACACATTTGAATGGCCTTTCTCCTCAAGTAGAGAGTTCACCTCCACTGGATTGTGAGGGTCTGATTCATTGGCAATCATGACTCTTGGGTTGCTTCCCTAGTTGTGTGAGGATAGCTGTGTGGCCTTGGAGAAGTCATTTAACTTCATGTAATGTGAGCACAGAATGTCTTCCTCACCTGCCTCATATTGCTGTGCAAAGGAAATAAGTTTCTGGTTGTGGAAGCCCTTTGTAAAGTTGGGCCTGTGAGTGAAATGCACGTTTTCATGGATCCACATACACTAGTCGGCCTTCTCTGGTGGCTCAGTGGATAAGGCTTCTGCCTCCAATGCAGGAGACCCGGGTTCAATCCCTGGGTTGGGAAGATTCTCTGGAGAAGGAAATGGCAACCCACTCCAGTACTCTTGCCTGGAAAATTCCATGGACTGAGAAGCCTGGTGGGCTACAGTCCATGGGGTCACAAAGAGTCAGACATGACTGAGCGGCTTCACTTCACTTCACTTCATACACTATTCACAATCATGAGTGCATAACGGGCACGGGGTTGAATATGCTGCAGGTGCTTTGAGCTTTGAGTGCACGCGCCTGGAAATCCCAGCCTGTAACAGCACAGAATAGGTGTCCTCTGTGGGATGTAACCCAGGTGACACTCGAAACATTAAGCCACACCTGCGCTCTGACAGAGACAGCGGTGTGTAGAGGAGAATTCAGATCAACATACGCCATGGCAGAGAGAACAGAGCTGACCAGTGGTGGTGGTACCACACCTGATCATCCCTCCAGGCCAGGCAGAAACACTACCTAATCCACGTGGACGTCCAGCGCTCCACTCTCTCCCTGAAACAAAGGAATTTCTCCCACATCTGCATCCTTGATGCACTTTATTGGGGGTAGAAACTTTGAGCACCCATGCCAACCCCCACAACATTCAGTTGGCACCAGATAAATAGGGTGCCCAGGCCTCTCTGAGTTCATAGTTTTGATTCTGGAACTCCCACCCTGAACCACTCCTCAGATTAGATTCCACCCTGTTGGAATGTCCCTGGCTTCCAACTCAAGTCCATGAACACTTACTAAGCCCTTGGTTTTTGCTAAGCTTCTGCTCAGTAATAGGGTACAGCAATGGGCAACAACTCATGTCCTTGCCCTCACGGAGGTCATCATCTAATGGCCCAACTGACCATTAGACCATTCCAATCTTCAGACTGAGGACTCCATGGAGAAACTTCCAGAAAAGGTGATGTCTGCTCTGAGACCTGCAGGCTAAGGTGCTCATCAGGTGAAAGGAAGTTGGGAAGGAAGAGAGGGCAGAATATTATAAGTAGCACACCTGGGAGGCAGGAGCAAACCTGTTGCATTTAAACTGGAAGACATTTAGTCTGGACAAAAGTACGTGGTAGGCAAAAGTCAACTTCTTTATGTCTTTGTATCCAACTTTCCCTTAGATTCGGGGCCTCCATATATGATGTTAATCTCTACCAACTTCAGCTCCAGTCCCTCCTGCATGGCCTATTGATCGCCTTCCCAGTTTGTTCCAACACGTAGATGACTTCTTCCTTTTGATCCTCAAAGGGTCTTCCAATGGACTGAATGTGTTCTCCCAAAATGCATATGTTGTAGTGCTAATCCTCACAGTGATGGAATTTGGAAGTGGGTCCTTTGGGGGGTGAGTTTGATGAGGTCTTGTGGGTGGAGCCCCCGTGAGGATATGGGTGCCTTTATAAGGGGATAAGAGACCACAGCTGACCTCTCTCCAGCACATGAAGATAGGGATGAAGTTCATCATCTGCAAACTGAGAGGAAGAGCGCTCATGGAATCTGCCAGCACCTTGAACTCGGACCTCCAGCCTGCAGAACTGTGAGAAATAAGTCTCTGTTAATAGAGAAACAAACCTATGTATTCTATTCCAGCAGCCCAAACTGACTGACTAAGCCAGGGCTGATTTCCTCTGGCCTTGTAAATGGAAACCAATCTGTCTCAAGTCTTCTTTTACATGGAATTGTATCACAGAGCTCTCTGATTTTTTTTTTTTTTTCATTTTGCCCATCAGGCTGCCAAGGCGCAGATGATCTTGTATTTCCTCCCAAGCACGTAGGACAGTGCCTAGCAATATGTTTTCCCATAACAAATTTCCACTTGTCGCTTTTGGGTTTAAAAGCCTTCAGCCATCCTGTGTTCATCTTCAGACAAAATCCGGCTCCTCAGCACAGCTCACGAGCCCCCGCCCCTGCAGGCCTGCTGTCCTTCCCCCTGTCCCCCTCCGCTGCTCACCGTCCCCTGCAGTCTCACTGGCCGTTCGCGTTCTCTGCGGCCGCGAGCTCTCCTGCCTTCGAGCTCTCACCCACGCTGTTCCCTCTCCTGCCCTGCCCACCCCTTTCGCTCTTACTCATCTCCAGAATCTCAGTTTATACCACCACTTCTGCAGGGAGGCTTTCCCTGACGCTCGCTTCCTTGCTCCTGCTGGAGCACAGCACTCACTATGCTTGATTGAAGCTGCGTGTTGGAGTGCCTGCCCTCCCACAGCCTCAGCCTTGGCACTCTGGATCGGAGGCCTGGGGGGATGCCAAGCTGCGTGCCTGGCTCTGCCCACTAGATGCTGACCTCACGTCAACCAGAAAGGAGCCAAAGGGCCCCTAGGAGCAGCAGCGCCCTCCTTTGAGAACCGCTGTGCCACACTCTTCCAAAGGCAGGGACTATTTCTTATGCACAGCTCTCCCCAAGCTGGCACGTCAGAGGAGAAGCCTACTAATCATATGCTGCGTGAATGAACAGAAGTTCCTACTATAAACTCCTACCGAATGAATGAACATCAAGGAGGAGGCTGTGTCAGGAGCGCCGGGAGCTCAGGGCCCCGCGTTTCTCTTTAATGAATGGGTAGAACCCGCCTGAACACGGTGGTCTCCTCACTCTGGAGCGGTCTCCTCCTGTCACATCCATCCAGGTGGGCACAGGCCATCAAGTCCGCCACTCCTTCTGCACACACGTCTCTTTGGGCTGCCCTGTCCACCCACCTCCCCTCTATAGAGCAGAAGAAAGGTTCTGGCTTGCCGAGCTTCCTGCATCAAAGATGTTTAAGCTTTTAATGCGAACCCTGATTAATTAACACGGGCGCAAGACTTACATGCATTTCAAGTTGCTTTTATCTCTGGAAGAAAAGACGCCTTTTGGCAGATACTTTCTGCTCACTGTCTAGTTCAGCATTTCAAAGGGCATGCTTTGAAGGGCTGAGCGGGTTACCATTTTTTTGTGTGTGAAGGGCAATGACTAGTAATTAAGGTTCAGACCCCTTTATGTCAACTCAAGGAAAAAAAAAAAAATCAAATTCAATCTCAGCTTCATCCAAACTGACATGTCAGAGCTGAAGGGCTCTTACTGGTGTCAAAGGGCAGAAGCAAAAAGGGAAGAGGGTCTGTGATGTAATAAAGACTTCATCCCTTTGGCTTTCAATTTAAAAAGCCAACATCTGTTGAGCACCTACTGGGCGCTGTATCAGCTCGCCCACAAACGCTATGGAAGACCAATAGTATTTCATTTACAGATTGAAGAAACTAAGGTTTGGAGATTCTAATTTGTCCAAAATATAACAAATGGGCCAATTATGCTTAGAATATGGTGGGTTTGACTATATTCTTTCTTCCAAACTTATATTCCCTCATCCCTTGTGTCTTCCCCTGTTCATCTGTATCTACTAGAATGGAACAAAAGGGGCTTATTTTATCTTTGTTTGCAAATAATTGATTCATTCCATCAGTCAGTCGTCTCATCCATTCAAGACTCCTAGAGCATTTTACCATTTGTTGTTTAGCTCTTTGTAACCCCGTGGACACCAGGCTCCCCTGTCCTTCTCTGTCTCCAAGAGTTTGCTAAGATTCATGGTCATGAGTCGGTGATGCCATCTAGCCATCTCATCCTCTGCCACACCTTCTTTTGCCTTCCATCTTTCCCAGCATCATGGTCTTTTTCAATGAGTCTTCTCTTCGCATCAGGTAGCCAAAATATTGGAGCCCTAGCTTCAGCATCAGTCCTTCCAGTGAATATTGAGTGATTTCCTTTGGGATTGACCGCTTTGATCTTTTCCAGCACCATAATTCAAAAGCATCAACTCTTTGGCACTCAGCCTTCTTTATGGTCCAACTCTCATATCCTTACATGACTACTGGAAAAACCATAACTTGACTATATGAACCTTTGTTGGCAAACCGATGCCTCTGCTTCCTTTTAATTTGCTGTCTAGGTTTGCCATAGCCCCCATCATAAACTTTCGGGAAGTCATGCTTTTATCCATCCTCCCATCTAAAGCATAAATTCTTAGCAAGCAGGGACCTTGGCTTTCTCTTTGAATTCTGTATCCTTAGTGTTTCACATAGGGACTGGCACAGAGTAGGTTTCACAAAATGATTGTTGATTTACTGAGAAACTACTCTGATGAGATTGCTGGTCACTTCCAACACCTACTTATCCCTTCTTCCTTAATAACATAGTACTCATTTTTACCTAGAAGGTCATAACTCTAGCTAAATAACTAAAAAAGACATCCCCAGTGTTTTAGCAGTTAGGAATGACTGTGTAACAAAGTCTGGATATCCTTAGTGTTTCACATAGGGACTGGCACAGAGTAGGTTTCACAAAATGATTGTTGATTTACTGAGATACTACTCTGATGAGATTGCTGGTCACTTCCAACACCTACTTATCCCTTCTTCCTTAATAACATAGTACTCATTTTTACCTAGAAGGTCATAACTCTAGCTAAATAACTAAAAAAGACATCCCCAGTGTTTTAGCAGTTAGGAATGACTGTGTAACAAAGTCTGGCCCATAACATATAAGAAGTGTTGTGTTGCATCCCTATGAAGTCTTTTCTTATTTTACCTGACTACTTAGATCATGCCCGTGATGGCTGGAACTCAAGCAGCCATTTTGGACCAGGAAGATCAAAGCCACACCTTAGGGATTAAGAAGTAAAAATACAGAAGCAATCTGGGTATCTGATGACCAAAGAACTGCTAGAACAGTTCTGTGCTGCCTATCTACAGACTTGCTTTATGAGAACGATAACTAGACTTCTATCATTGAATCCATTGCTTTTGATTTTTTGTTACTTTCCACTGAACCTAATCCCAGCTGATATAGCTACTAAGAGTAGAGCACTGTTCTAGGGATGTGAGGCATGCAGGCACACCTACCCCATGCCCACGTGAAGCTCACAGTCTGGAGGAGAGTGCTGACGGTCCATGTCTGATTATTGCCATGCTATACTCCAGTCATTTTCACTTTCTTTTCAGTCCCCCAGTGGTAATCACCACAAGAGAAGAAAAGATAAAATGCTCAGTGGGAGATGAATTGGGAGATGCCACTTACAGCAGGAGAGACCATGAAAATTTTCATGGAGGAGACACCCCTTGAATGTGGTCTTGAATATTCATGAGAGTTGGGATCTGCAGAGAATGGGATGATGTTGAACACCCCAGGAACAGAAACTATAGGATGTGTTTGGGAGAAGGCCAGAGATTTTGTCACATAAAGTGTGTGAAGGAAGCATATTGTGTGATATTTATGGGCATGGGCTCTGGTGTTTGATGTTTTGAGTTTGAATTCTAGCTCTACTGTTTACTAGCTCTGTGACCTGAGCTGAGCCACTTAACTTCCAGGAACCCCATTTTTTTCATCTGTAAAATGAGGAGAGTAACTCCTATCTTCTCCAGTTGTCAGAATTAAGTGAGTTTATATGTACCGAGGGGCTTCCCTGGCGACTTAGATGGTAAAGAATCTGCCCGCAATGCTGGAGACCTGGGTTCGATATAGAGGGCTCAGAACAGTGGCCATCTCAAATCAGCAAGTCTTGAATGTTATCTCTGACAAACAGCTCAACAAGACAGAGGAGTCAGTTAAAACACACAGAGCCACAAATGCCAACTTAAGACCATTATTATGAGGGAACCAAAAGGCTGCTAAAGGATTATAAGCCAATTGCACTTGACAGGAGAGCTACTTGGGGGGAAGTCTTACTATGTCAACATGTTCGTCTTACCACCTTCTCCCTCCCACTCCCAGCCCGTCAGCCTACTGACCTGGGTTTCTCCTGGTCCCTGGATGCATCTGCGTCCATCAGTTCCCCGAGGCCCTTCTCCTGTCTCTGGGGACCCCTGATCGCTGACTCAGGCAAACCCGCCTGCTTCTCAGAGCCCTGGGCAAGGAAGCCTCCTGGCCCATAGCTGCCAGGCCTCCTTGTTCTCCTGGGATCTCCCACAGACGTGATTCCTGTCTCACTCCTCTCCTTTCTCTGCCCCCAGCCCCTCAGGTGGTGTCATCAGTGCTGACATTCTGCCTCTCAGCATGAAATACAGGCCAATGATTACATCAGAGCTGGGCAACATGAGCCATTTGTTTCCTCCTTGGGGACACTGGGAATCATCCCACCTTCCCAGACAAGTTTGACCATACTAGATGCTATGCACTCGATTGTGTCTCCCCTAGAAAACTCCATGGACAGAGGAGTTGGCAGGCTATAGTCCATGGGGTTGCAAAGAGTGGGACAAGACTGAGCCAGGGAGCACAAACGCACATGAATCTGCACACTGAAGCCACGCCCCCAGTGAGGTGGTGTTTGGAAATAAAGCCTTCGAGATGCAATTAAGGATAAGTGAGGTCATGACTGTGGGGCCCTAACTCGATAGGATTGGTAGCCTTCTAAGAAGAGGAAGAGATCTCTCTCTTTCTCTCTCTCAGCCTCTCTCTGCCCCTTCCCCACCTTCTCTCTTTGTACTCTCCCCCCACTTATACCTTCTCCCCTCAGCCACAGACACACACGAAGGACACAGAATAGGCAGCCATCTGCAATCCAAGGACAGAACTCTTTCTGGACACCAATCCAGTCGCTCCTGAACCTTGAACATCCAGTCTCCAGAGCTGTGCGAGGACACATTTCTGTCGTTTAACCCACACAGCAGCCTCAGCAGATTGATAGCATCGTGTCTACGTATACAGTCCCTCGTATGCCTACTGCTGTTCAGGTGCTCCTCTGAGCTTGGGAGCCAATCGCGGACCTCTTCCAACAGCAAGATACATCCCTCCGTAGACAGCTCATCAAGAGCCTTCTGCTCTTCCATGCCAGTTGATGAAAGAGGCATTGGGTTCTCTTGTCCTGATTCCTGGTTGTCTAGCTCAAAGTCACAACCACATCCCATCTGTGACTGTTTACCAGCCACAAAGAGAGTAGCTTCCCCCACCCTACTTCTTTTCAACTTACACTTAATTGACATTTTAAGCATCTTCACTTAAGATGTCTGGATATGGACACCCAGTGAGACATGCATCCTAGCTACAAAGAATATTATAATACTGACGATATCAATCCAGGGGCCTGCCTTGGTCCAGATAAAAATAGCGTGAGAAGTTAAAAAAAAAAACCTACATGTGCATTGCTGTTTCACCCAATTTTTATTCCCTCAAAAGATATCATGGAGATGAATATTCATGGTGAGAAACCTGAGGTTGCAGCCTTGGAAGCATAATTTATTGTTGTTTCGAATCTCATTAGCGCTTTACATTTGTAAAACCCGTTTGGGGTGAGGCCTTTTCTCTCTTTCCTCCCTTGCCTTTTTCTTCCATGCCTCCATCCTTCCCTAAACACCCTGTCCTCTGCCAAGAGCTAAATCAGACGTTGTCATTTTTACAGAAATGAAGAATCAGGAGTGAAGAGGGGAAGTGACTTTGACATAGAAACAACCAGTCACGGCAATGGAAATAATTACTGGAGGAAAGCGTGCTCTGAGGCTGTCAGGCCGTCGTATGTTGATGGTGGAGCTGCAAGCTCCCAGCACAGGAAGGTCACGTGCTGGCTCTTGCTTCACTTCCCAACCTCAGCAAGGAGTCAGAGCGGAAGCCCTGATACAAGGGATCCCTGAGCTCCCTTCCTACACCTGCATCACTGATGATCTTAACATAATAAGGGGACTTTCACAGAGGCAGGAACTGAAACTTCTGATTGATTAAAGAGGTACAAAAGGGAAATAGTCTTTATTCAGCAGCAGCTATGTGTCAGACACTGGGCATAAGTATCCTTGATTATTCTCTGTGCTGGTTACCTATTACTGCTTAATAAACCACCCCAAAATGTAGTGGCTTAAAACCATTATTGATTAGTACAGCATGCATGTCAGTGGGTTGGTTGGAGCTCTGCTATCTGGGCTAGATATGTGTCTGTGAGTCGACGGAGATGCAGCTTCAAGCTGAGCTTGGTTGCCGCACCTTAACTGGGAAATCTCTGCTCCACGTGTTTGTCACCTTCCTTCTGGCCCAGCAGGCGAGCCCAGGCTTGTGCTTCCCCTCGTGACTGCAGAAGCGTAAGACAGAAAGCAGAAACACACCAGGCTCAGAACTGACCCACCCTTCACCTCTGCCTATTCTATTGGCCAGAATAAGTCACATGGACACGGCCTGCTTCAAAGAGTACGGAAATACACTCTGGCTCTTGAGGAAGAATAAAGACACCTGGCAAAGGCTGCAGACACAGGGAGAGGTGAAGAATTAGGATCACACTATAACCTACTGAATTTCATTTTCCCAATGATTCAAGGTGTTCCTTGCCTAGGCTACTATATCGGGAAGTAAGAGCCAGGTATTTTAGACTTGACCTTTCCCTTCCTTTTTACCTTTCTCCTACAGTTTGTCCCCGAAGTACACACTTAAAACTTGCATCCTTAATTTTCAATCATCCATTTCTTTCAATAGAAACATTCCAGAAAATATCCTCATGTAGTGACTCTTCTTTTATGACACCTAATAATTGTGGTTATAATAAAATGATGAGGATGATTTCAGCTTCCATTCCATTCCAGTGTTGATTATGAGAGGGGCTATGGAGTTGTATTTGTAACCAGGAGATATGGGGTAAGAGACCTGGCCTTGTCACTTGTTAGGTGTGTGACTCTGGATGAGGAAGTTCACCTTTTTTAGCTTTAGTTTTCTCATATGACAGAGAGAAATGCTTACAGTTCCTGGCTCTCAGAGCTGTTGAAGGGTTAGGTGAGATGAGAACGTCACAGCATTTAGCACACTTCCTGGTATGCTGCGGGACTCTATCAATGTTACTATATTATTTCTGTTGTTGCTGTTAGATGCTAAATAGTGTGCTAAATGCCGTGCAGGCATTGTCATATTTACAAATTGCACAGTGATTAGAAAATAGGTCTTTGTTGATATCTGTCTACTTGACCAAAACATTTATTTTCTTATGGCTACTGTCCCCACTAGGGTCTGAAGACTCTGATGCTGGGAGGGATTGGGGGCAGGAGGAGAAGGGGACGACAGAGGATGAGATGGCTGGATGGCATCACCGACTCGATGGACACGAGTTTGAGTGAACTGTGGGAGTTGGTGATGGACAGGGAGGCCTGGCGTGCTGCGATTCATGGGGTCGCAAAGAGTCGAACTTGACTGAGCGACTGAACTGAAATGAACTGAACTGAACTGAGCATATCAAAGTGGCATGTATTAAGGGTAGTAAAGAGTTCCAACTTATTCTTTCAGGCCAAGAGACACCAGATTTAGAAATAGCCATGCATTTTTTTTTTCTTGGCGTGTCATTCTCCAAGCCTTGCATAGATGCCTTTTCTCTCTCACAGTCCATCTGTACTAGCCACCTGCTCTTTCAAAAACATGGACACAAACAAAAAGCCTTAGGTGGTGTTAAAGCACATACTGGACGCATTTTGCTCCCCAGAGGCTGGTGGCCAAGGCAAGGCAGCTGGACTTAAGGCTTGGCTCTGTTGATGCCTTCCATGATTGAAGAATTTTAGCACGTGCACAACAAGCTAACTTTGCCACGCCTTTGGGGTGAGTAGGTGCAGTAGGCAGGAAAGTGTGACAGAAACGCTTAGTCATCAGGAAACACTCTCAGGAAAGGGTGCTGAGGTCCCACTGTCAGATCTAGACGTCACGGATCCAGGCTTTTGATTTACAGACGATGACGGCCCTTAGGCTCAGCAGGGCAAGAGCTTCTCCATGATGGGTGGAAAGGCTCAGAGGTGCCATTCAGCAATCAGAAAATGACCCACCAGCACCTGTCCCTGGAGATTTCAATTTAGCCTTGGATCAGCTTCCACTACTCATTTTCTCAAATGGATGCAAATTCCTCCAATCTGTCTGGGGATTTGCTCTTACCCCGAGATAATGGGAATCAGCAGAGAGAGAGAGGGATCTTCCGCTCTTTTCTATCCATTATCACTTCTCTGATTATTTTGGTGCCCTTGCGTGCGATTCAAGGATAATCAGAGTTTGCACGTTGACTGCATTATGAATTCCTGAGTCTCAAGTCTTCCCAAGCCACCAAGGACCATCCGGAAGCCGAATCTGGCTTTTTTAGCACTGAATACTGTTCCTCTTATACGATGCCTGACACCGAATAAGTATTCAAGTAATTCTTGTTGAGCTAATGAGTACATTAGTGTCCCCGATTCTTGAATCTTGAATCTCTCTTGAGAGCTCTTTAGTCATTCATTTATTCATCCATTCATTTGTTCAAAAGATAGGTATTAGGCTTGTGTTTTGGAATTCTGCATGAGTGAAAAAAAAAAGCTGAATCAAACTATCCCTAGCTTCAGGCAACTCAGAGTAGAGGAAAAGAGTTAAAACTCTGTACCAGTCAGTTGATACCACAATCATGGTGTGTAATAAACTGCTCTAAACTCAGTGGCTTAAATGGAAATCATTTGCTTTCGTGCAACCATCTAGAGTTTGGCTGGGGGAGCCTGCTGATTTAGGCTGGCTCGGCAAAGCTTGTCTCCAAACTGTGGGTTATGGACAGATGTGCTGTCATATCTGTCAATAGGGTGAGAGATGACGACAGATCTGGGCGGAGCGCGTTGCTCTCATGATAAAGCAGAGGCACCAGGGGCACCGCTACAGGAGCCTGGGCGCGTGGCATGGCTGCTGGCGCCTCACTAGCCAACGTGAGTCATGTGGCCACGGTCAATAGCAGCACATTCTGGGGGAGACGCTCTCCTCACAGAGGAAGAAGAGACTGGATATTTGTTGGAAAATAATCTAAAACATCACAGCCTTAAGTGCAAATAGGACATGTCATAGAAAATGTTAAATACTACCAATGAATTTACACAAAGAATAAGGCCATGTAGGGGGAAACAGCTATTACAGAGAAAGGGTATGATGACAATCAGAAATGGCCCTGAAGGATGGATGCTATTTGTGCCTTCAGGGTACTAGTTAGGGGAAAATCTAGACAGAGGTAACAGGGAGTTTGAAGAGTGTGCAAGGGATAGTAAGGACACTTATTTTGATGAGGGCATAGGTTACAGAAAAAAATATAGCATAGGAATGGGTCAGAAAGGTGGTTTAAGGACTTAAATATCATGCTAATGGCTCACATGAGACCTAGAGCAACAAAAATTAGAGAATAATAGGCGAGAGTTAAAACTAACTAAAAGGTGCATAACGCATTGGCAAGGGAGGCGTTAGACAGCGTATCAGCTCCTGAGACTCTCCATGGGTGTCAGGGAGAGTGAACTGCCAGTAGACCCGAGGCGATAAATACTAAACATTACACTTTTTTAACTTTTATTTTTTCCCAGGGAATCTCGGTGGGCATCTCAAACCCCAGGCTTGATGCCACGACTGCGGTATATCTCTGCCCTGTGCAGCTTCCTCTGCATTCCCATACCCTGTTATCTTGAGTGGAAACCCCCTCTTGCCTTCCAAGAAAAAGGTGAGAACCAGCGGTTGGCCAGCTGCTCAGAGAGAAGCAATGCCATCGAGAGTCCAGTGCAGGCCAAAGGGAATCCTACCTCTGCGCAGACTTCCTCGTCCGCTGCCCATCTTCAGTTTAAGCACGGATTGATATAGGCCACTGTTTTCTTAAGTCACAAAACAAATTCCATAGTTGATAAAGGCCTGCATTTGTTAATTTACCCATCAAATACTTCGTGAGCAACTCCTGTGCGTCAGCATGTCTCCTCCGGACTGGATACGCAGCAGTGAATGAGAGACAAAAATCCCTTTCCTAATAAAGCTTATATGTGAGTGATGGAGGCAATCCATCCGTCAGTCCATGAATCAGCTGTGGTAGAGAAAATATCGACATAGAAATATGTTGAATGGGTGGTACTGAGAGTCTAACAAGCAGAGGGAGAAATGAGCACCACGTCTATGCCGGCTGTGCAATGTGGGATGCGTGATTCAAACTTCCTCTTGCCTCAGTTCCCTAAACTGATACACAGTTCACAGAGAGATTAAATACAGCATTGTTTATAAAGTGCTTAGAACAGTGCCTGGCCCACCCAGCAGCTCCAGGTTAAAGGTGGAGACAGAGGGGCAGATGCTTTTCCTGCAGCATATTCTGTGCTCTGCTCCAGGGAGATGCAAGTTGTTAGGAGCAAAGAGAACAGGGTGTCAAACCCAGCCTGCAGCATCAGAGAAGTCCGCCTCAGCAGAAGGGTGCTGAATCAAAGCGGAGGGGAGGAAAATGAACACTTACTGAGTACAGAGTTCTTGGTGCTAGATGCGTTCTCTTATTATTTATAGAAGTTACTTCTCACAACACCTTTGTAAGCCAGGTATGCTTATGCCCACTTTACAGATGAAAAACCAGGTCACTGATTATATAGCTTCAGTTCAGTTCAGTGCAGTCACTCAGTCGTGTCCAACTCTTTGCGACCCCATGAATCACAGCATGCCAGGCCTCCCTGTCCATCACCATCTCCCGGAGTTCACTCAGACTCACGTGTATCCAGTCCGTGATGCCATCCAGCCATCTCATCCTCAGTCGTCCCCTTCTCCTCCTGCCCCCAGTCCCTCCCAGCATCAAAGTCTTTTCCAATGAGTCAACTCTTCTCATGAGGTGGCCAAAGTACTGGAGTTTCAGCTTCAGCATCATTGCTTCCAAAGAAATCCCAGGGTTGATCTCCTTCAAAATGGACTGGTTGGATCTCCTTGCAGTCCAAGGGACTCTCAAGAGTCTTCTCCAATACCACAGTTCAGAAGCATCAATTCTTCAGTGCTCGGCCTTCTTCACAGTCCAACTCTCACATCCATACATGACTACTGGAAAAACCATAGCCTTGACTAGACAGACCCTTGTTGGCAAAGTAATGTCTCTGCTTTTGAATATGCTATCTAGGTTGGTCATAACTTTTCTTCCAAGGAGTAAGTGTCTTTTAATTTCATGACCTTACTCATGACATTATGGTAGAGTTAGTACTCTAAACTGAGATAGTTTATACTAAACCCAAAGCCACTTTCATTTTACTGCTATCCTTTTAAATCCAGAAGGCCTAAGATGCTATAATAGCTAACATCTATTGGTTATGCTTCGGAGAAGGCAATGGCACCCCACTCCAGTACTCTTGCCTGGAAAATCTCATGGATGGAGGAGCTTGCTGGGCTGCAGTCCATGGGGTCACTGAGAGTCGGACACAGTGACTTCAGTTTCACGCATTGGAAAGGAAATGGCAACCCATTCCAGTATTCTTGCCTGGAGAATCCCAAGGACGGTGGAGCCTGGTGGGCTGCCATCTATGGGGTCACACAGGGTCAGACACGACTGAAGCGACTTAGCAGCAGCAGCAGCAGCAGTGGTTCTGTTTACTGATTATTAATATAGGCTAGACACTGCTTCGTTGTTTCATGCTTTTAGTCTATCACCTCATTTAACCTCATCCAACTCCATGAGGCCAACTCAGCAGTGGCCACAGGACTGGAAAAGGTCAGTTTTCATTCCAATACCAAAGAAAGGCAATGCCAAAGAATGCTCAAACTACCGCACAATTGCACTCATCTCACATGCTAGTAAAAGAATGCTCAAAATTATCCAAGCCAAGCTTCAGCGATACTTGAACCATGAATTCCCTGATGTTCAAACTGGTTTTAGAAAAGGCAGAGGAACCAGAGATCAAATTGCCAACATCCGCTGGATCATGGAAAAAGCGAGAGAGTTCCAGAAAAACAT
>SJYC01045065.1:0-22000 GCA_006408675.1 Madoqua kirkii | reverse complement strand
ATCTACAGACTTGCTTTATGAGAACGATAACTAGACTTCTATCATTGAATCCATTGCTTTTGATTTTTTGTTACTTTCCACTGAACCTAATCCCAGCTGATATAGCTACTAAGAGTAGAGCACTGTTCTAGGGATGTGAGGCATGCAGGCACACCTACCCCATGCCCACGTGAAGCTCACAGTCTGGAGGAGAGTGCTGACGCGTCCATGTCTGATTATTGCCATGCTATACTCCAGTCATTTTCACTTTCTTTTCAGTCCCCCAGTGGTAATCACCACAAGAGAAGAAAAGATAAAATGCTCAGTGGGAGATGAATTGGGAGATGCCACTTACAGCAGGAGAGACCATGAAAATTTTCATGGAGGAGACACCCCTTGAATGTGGTCTTGAATATTCATGAGAGTTGGGATCTGCAGAGAATGGGATGATGTTGAACACCCCAGGAACAGAAACTATAGGATGTGTTTGGGAGAAGGCCAGAGATTTTGTCACATAAAGTGTGTGAAGGAAGCATATTGTGTGATATTTATGGGCATGGGCTCTGGTGTTTGATGTTTTGAGTTTGAATTCTAGCTCTACTGTTTACTAGCTCTGTGACCTGAGCTGAGCCACTTAACTTCCAGGAACCCCATTTTTTTCATCTGTAAAATGAGGAGAGTAACTCCTATCTTCTCCAGTTGTCAGAATTAAGTGAGTTTATATGTACCGAGGGGCTTCCCTGGCGACTTAGATGGTAAAGAATCTGCCCGCAATGCTGGAGACCTGGGTTCGATATAGAGGGCTCAGAACAGTGGCCATCTCAAATCAGCAAGTCTTGAATGTTATCTCTGACAAACAGCTCAACAAGACAGAGGAGTCAGTTAAAACACACAGAGCCACAAATGCCAACTTAAGACCATTATTATGAGGGAACCAAAAGGCTGCTAAAGGATTATAAGCCAATTGCACTTGACAGGAGAGCTACTTGGGGGGAAGTCTTACTATGTCAACATGTTCGTCTTACCACCTTCTCCCTCCCACTCCCAGCCCGTCAGCCTACTGACCTGGGTTTCTCCTGGTCCCTGGATGCATCTGCGTCCATCAGTTCCCCGAGGCCCTTCTCCTGTCTCTGGGGACCCCTGATCGCTGACTCAGGCAAACCCGCCTGCTTCTCAGAGCCCTGGGCAAGGAAGCCTCCTGGCCCATAGCTGCCAGGCCTCCTTGTTCTCCTGGGATCTCCCACAGCACGTGATTCCTGTCTCACTCCTCTCCTTTCTCTGCCCCCAGCCCCTCAGGTGGTGTCATCAGTGCTGACATTCTGCCTCTCAGCATGAAATACAGGCCAATGATTACATCAGAGCTGGGCAACATGAGCCATTTGTTTCCTCCTTGGGGACACTGGGAATCATCCCACCTTCCCAGACAAGTTTGACCATACTAGATGCTATGCACTCGATTGTGTCTCCCCTAGAAAACTCCATGGACAGAGGAGTTGGCAGGCTATAGTCCATGGGGTTGCAAAGAGTGGGACAAGACTGAGCCAGGGAGCACAAACGCACATGAATCTGCACACTGAAGCCACGCCCCCAGTGAGGTGGTGTTTGGAAATAAAGCCTTCGAGATGCAATTAAGGATAAGTGAGGTCATGACTGTGGGGCCCTAACTCGATAGGATTGGTAGCCTTCTAAGAAGAGGAAGAGATCTCTCTCTTTCTCTCTCTCAGCCTCTCTCTGCCCCTTCCCCACCTTCTCTCTTTGTACTCTCCCCCCACTTATACCTTCTCCCCTCAGCCACAGACACACACGAAGGACACAGAATAGGCAGCCATCTGCAATCCAAGGACAGAACTCTTTCTGGACACCAATCCAGTCGCTCCTGAACCTTGAACATCCAGTCTCCAGAGCTGTGCGAGGACACATTTCTGTCGTTTAACCCACACAGCAGCCTCAGCAGATTGATAGCATCGTGTCTACGTATACAGTCCCTCGTATGCCTACTGCTGTTCAGGTGCTCCTCTGAGCTTGGGAGCCAATCGCGGACCTCTTCCAACAGCAAGATACATCCCTCCGTAGACAGCTCATCAAGAGCCTTCTGCTCTTCCATGCCAGTTGATGAAAGAGGCATTGGGTTCTCTTGTCCTGATTCCTGGTTGTCTAGCTCAAAGTCACAACCACATCCCATCTGTGACTGTTTACCAGCCACAAAGAGAGTAGCTTCCCCCACCCTACTTCTTTTCAACTTACACTTAATTGACATTTTAAGCATCTTCCACTTAAGATGTCTGGATATGGACACCCAGTGAGACATGCATCCTAGCTACAAAGAATATTATAATACTGACGATATCAATCCAGGGGCCTGCCTTGGTCCAGATAAAAATAGCGTGAGAAGTTAAAAAAAAAAACCTACATGTGCATTGCTGTTTCACCCAATTTTTATTCCCTCAAAAGATATCATGGAGATGAATATTCATGGTGAGAAACCTGAGGTTGCAGCCTTGGAAGCATAATTTATTGTTGTTTCGAATCTCATTAGCGCTTTACATTTGTAAAACCCGTTTGGGGTGAGGCCTTTTCTCTCTTTCCTCCCTTGCCTTTTTCTTCCATGCCTCCATCCTTCCCTAAACACCCTGTCCTCTGCCAAGAGCTAAATCAGACGTTGTCATTTTTACAGAAATGAAGAATCAGGAGTGAAGAGGGGAAGTGACTTTGACATAGAAACAACCAGTCACGGCAATGGAAATAATTACTGGAGGAAAGCGTGCTCTGAGGCTGTCAGGCCGTCGTATGTTGATGGTGGAGCTGCAAGCTCCCAGCACAGGAAGGTCACGTGCTGGCTCTTGCTTCACTTCCCAACCTCAGCAAGGAGTCAGAGCGGAAGCCCTGATACAAGGGATCCCTGAGCTCCCTTCCTACACCTGCATCACTGATGATCTTAACATAATAAGGGGACTTTCACAGAGGCAGGAACTGAAACTTCTGATTGATTAAAGAGGTACAAAAGGGAAATAGTCTTTATTCAGCAGCAGCTATGTGTCAGACACTGGGCATAAGTATCCTTGATTATTCTCTGTGCTGGTTACCTATTACTGCTTAATAAACCACCCCAAAATGTAGTGGCTTAAAACCATTATTGATTAGTACAGCATGCATGTCAGTGGGTTGGTTGGAGCTCTGCTATCTGGGCTAGATATGTGTCTGTGAGTCGACGGAGATGCAGCTTCAAGCTGAGCTTGGTTGCCGCACCTTAACTGGGAAATCTCTGCTCCACGTGTTTGTCACCTTCCTTCTGAGCCCAGCAGGCGAGCCCAGGCTTGTGCTTCCCCTCGTGACTGCAGAAGCGTAAGACAGAAAGCAGAAACACACCAGGCTCAGAACTGACCCACCCTTCACCTCTGCCTATTCTATTGGCCAGAATAAGTCACATGGACACGGCCTGCTTCAAAGAGTACGGAAATACACTCTGGCTCTTGAGGAAGAATAAAGACACCTGGCAAAGGCTGCAGACACAGGGAGAGGTGAAGAATTAGGATCACACTATAACCTACTGAATTTCATTTTCCCAATGATTCAAGGTGTTCCTTGCCTAGGCTACTATATCGGGAAGTAAGAGCCAGGTATTTTAGACTTGACCTTTCCCTTCCTTTTTACCTTTCTCCTACAGTTTGTCCCCGAAGTACACACTTAAAACTTGCATCCTTAATTTTCAATCATCCATTTCTTTCAATAGAAACATTCCAGAAAATATCCTCATGTAGTGACTCTTCTTTTATGACACCTAATAATTGTGGTTATAATAAAATGATGAGGATGATTTCAGCTTCCATTCCATTCCAGTGTTGATTATGAGAGGGGCTATGGAGTTGTATTTGTAACCAGGAGATATGGGGTAAGAGACCTGGCCTTGTCACTTGTTAGGTGTGTGACTCTGGATGAGGAAGTTCACCTTTTTTAGCTTTAGTTTTCTCATATGACAGAGAGAAATGCTTACAGTTCCTGGCTCTCAGAGCTGTTGAAGGGTTAGGTGAGATGAGAACGTCACAGCATTTAGCACACTTCCTGGTATGCTGCGGGACTCTATCAATGTTACTATATTATTTCTGTTGTTGCTGTTAGATGCTAAATAGTGTGCTAAATGCCGTGCAGGCATTGTCATATTTACAAATTGCACAGTGATTAGAAAATAGGTCTTTGTTGATATCTGTCTACTTGACCAAAACATTTATTTTCTTATGGCTACTGTCCCCACTAGGGTCTGAAGACTCTGATGCTGGGAGGGATTGGGGGCAGGAGGAGAAGGGGACGACAGAGGATGAGATGGCTGGATGGCATCACCGACTCGATGGACACGAGTTTGAGTGAACTGTGGGAGTTGGTGATGGACAGGGAGGCCTGGCGTGCTGCGATTCATGGGGTCGCAAAGAGTCGAACTTGACTGAGCGACTGAACTGAAATGAACTGAACTGAACTGAGCATATCAAAGTGGCATGTATTAAGGGTAGTAAAGAGTTCCAACTTATTCTTTCAGGCCAAGAGACACCAGATTTAGAAATAGCCATGCATTTTTTTTTTCTTGGCGTGTCATTCTCCAAGCCTTGCATAGATGCCTTTTCTCTCTCACAGTCCATCTGTACTAGCCACCTGCTCTTTCAAAAACATGGACACAAACAAAAAGCCTTAGGTGGTGTTAAAGCACATACTGGACGCATTTTGCTCCCCAGAGGCTGGTGGCCAAGGCAAGGCAGCTGGACTTAAGGCTTGGCTCTGTTGATGCCTTCCATGATTGAAGAATTTTAGCACGTGCACAACAAGCTAACTTTGCCACGCCTTTGGGGTGAGTAGGTGCAGTAGGCAGGAAAGTGTGACAGAAACGCTTAGTCATCAGGAAACACTCTCAGGAAAGGGTGCTGAGGTCCCACTGTCAGATCTAGACGTCACGGATCCAGGCTTTTGATTTACAGACGATGACGGCCCTTAGGCTCAGCAGGGCAAGAGCTTCTCCATGATGGGTGGAAAGGCTCAGAGGTGCCATTCAGCAATCAGAAAATGACCCACCAGCACCTGTCCCTGGAGATTTCAATTTAGCCTTGGATCAGCTTCCACTACTCATTTTCTCAAATGGATGCAAATTCCTCCAATCTGTCTGGGGATTTGCTCTTACCCCGAGATAATGGGAATCAGCAGAGAGAGAGAGGGATCTTCCGCTCTTTTCTATCCATTATCACTTCTCTGATTATTTTGGTGCCCTTGCGTGCGATTCAAGGATAATCAGAGTTTGCACATTGACTGCATTATGAATTCCTGAGTCTCAAGTCTTCCCAAGCCACCAAGGACCATCCGGAAGCCGAATCTGGCTTTTTTAGCACTGAATACTGTTCCTCTTATACGATGCCTACACCGAATAAGTATTCAAGTAATTCTTGTTGAGCTAATGAGTACATTAGTGTCCCCGATTCTTGAATCTTGAATCTCTCTTGAGAGCTCTTTAGTCATTCATTTATTCATCCATTCATTTGTTCAAAAGATAGGTATTAGGCTTGTGTTTTGGAATTCTGCATGAGTGAAAAAAAAAAGCTGAATCAAACTATCCCTAGCTTCAGGCAACTCAGAGTAGAGGAAAAGAGTTAAAACTCTGTACCAGTCAGTTGATACCACAATCATGGTGTGTAATAAACTGCTCTAAACTCAGTGGCTTAAATGGAAATCATTTGCTTTCATGCAACCATCTAGAGTTTGGCTGGGGGAGCCTGCTGATTTAGGCTGGCTCGGCAAAGCTTGTCTCCAAACTGTGGGTTATGGACAGATGTGCTGTCATATCTGTCAATAGGGTGAGAGATGACGACAGATCTGGGCGGAGCGCGTTGCTCTCATGATAAAGCAGAGGCACCAGGGGCACCGCTACAGGAGCCTGGGCGCGTGGCATGGCTGCTGGCGCCTCACTAGCCAACGTGAGTCATGTGGCCACGGTCAATAGCAGCACATTCTGGGGGAGACGCTCTCCTCACAGAGGAAGAAGAGACTGGATATTTGTTGGAAAATAATCTAAAACATCACAGCCTTAAGTGCAAATAGGACATGTCATAGAAAATGTTAAATACTACCAATGAATTTACACAAAGAATAAGGCCATGTAGGGGGAAACAGCTATTACAGAGAAAGGGTATGATGACAATCAGAAATGGCCCTGAAGGATGGATGCTATTTGTGCCTTCAGGGTACTAGTTAGGGGAAAATCTAGACAGAGGTAACAGGGAGTTTGAAGAGTGTGCAAGGGATAGTAAGGACACTTATTTTGATGAGGGCATAGGTTACAGAAAAAAATATAGCATAGGAATGGGTCAGAAAGGTGGTTTAAGGACTTAAATATCATGCTAATGGCTCACATGAGACCTAGAGCAACAAAAATTAGAGAATAAAGGCGAGAGTTAAAACTAACTAAAAGGTGCATAACGCATTGGCAAGGGAGGCGTTAGACAGCGTATCAGCTCCTGAGACTCTCCATGGGTGTCAGGGAGAGTGAACTGCCAGTAGACCCGAGGCGATAAATACTAAACATTACACTTTTTTAACTTTTATTTTTTCCCAGGGAATCTCGGTGGGCATCTCAAACCCCAGGCTTGATGCCACGACTGCGGTATATCTCTGCCCTGTGCAGCTTCCTCTGCATTCCCATACCCTGTTATCTTGAGTGGAAACCCCCTCTTGCCTTCCAAGAAAAAGGTGAGAACCAGCGGTTGGCCAGCTGCTCAGAGAGAAGCAATGCCATCGAGAGTCCAGTGCAGGCCAAAGGGAATCCTACCTCTGCGCAGACTTCCTCGTCCGCTGCCCATCTTCAGTTTAAGCACGGATTGATATAGGCCACTGTTTTCTTAAGTCACAAAACAAATTCCATAGTTGATAAAGGCCTGCATTTGTTAATTTACCCATCAAATACTTCGTGAGCAACTCCTGTGCGTCAGCATGTCTCCTCCGGACTGGATACGCAGCAGTGAATGAGAGACAAAAATCCCTTTCCTAATAAAGCTTATATGTGAGTGATGGAGGCAATCCATCCGTCAGTCCATGAATCAGCTGTGGTAGAGAAAATATCGACATAGAAATATGTTGAATGGGTGGTACTGAGAGTCTAACAAGCAGAGGGAGAAATGAGCACCACGTCTATGCCGGCTGTGCAATGTGGGATGCGTGATTCAAACTTCCTCTTGCCTCAGTTCCCTAAACTGATACACAGTTCACAGAGAGATTAAATACAGCATTGTTTATAAAGTGCTTAGAACAGTGCCTGGCCCACCCAGCAGCTCCAGGTTAAAGGTGGAGACAGAGGGGCAGATGCTTTTCCTGCAGCATATTCTGTGCTCTGCTCCAGGGAGATGCAAGTTGTTAGGAGCAAAGAGAACAGGGTGTCGAACCCAGCCTGCAGCATCAGAGAAGTCCGCCTAGCAGAAGGGTGCTGAATCAAAGCGGAGGGGAGGAAAATGAACACTTACTGAGTACAGAGTTCTTGGTGCTAGATGCGTTCTCTTATTATTTATAGAAGTTACTTCTCACAACACCTTTGTAAGCCAGGTATGCTTATGCCCACTTTACAGATGAAAAACCAGGTCACTGATTATATAGCTTCAGTTCAGTTCAGTGCAGTCACTCAGTCGTGTCCAACTCTTTGCGACCCCATGAATCACAGCATGCCAGGCCTCCCTGTCCATCACCATCTCCCGGAGTTCACTCAGACTCACGTGTATCCAGTCCGTGATGCCATCCAGCCATCTCATCCTCAGTCGTCCCCTTCTCCTCCTGCCCCCAGTCCCTCCCAGCATCAAAGTCTTTTCCAATGAGTCAACTCTTCTCATGAGGTGGCCAAAGTACTGGAGTTTCAGCTTCAGCATCATTGCTTCCAAAGAAATCCCAGGGTTGATCTCCTTCAAAATGGACTGGTTGGATCTCCTTGCAGTCCAAGGGACTCTCAAGAGTCTTCTCCAATACCACAGTTCAGAAGCATCAATTCTTCAGTGCTCGGCCTTCTTCACAGTCCAACTCTCACATCCATACATGACTACTGGAAAAACCATAGCCTTGACTAGACAGACCCTTGTTGGCAAAGTAATGTCTCTGCTTTTGAATATGCTATCTAGGTTGGTCATAACTTTTCTTCCAAGGAGTAAGTGTCTTTTAATTTCATGACCTTACTCATGACATTATGGTAGAGTTAGTACTCTAAACTGAGATAGTTTATACTAAACCCAAAGCCACTTTCATTTTACTGCTATCCTTTTAAATCCAGAAGGCCTAAGATGCTATAATAGCTAACATCTATTGGTTATGCTTCGGAGAAGGCAATGGCACCCCACTCCAGTACTCTTGCCTGGAAAATCTCATGGATGGAGGAGCTTGCTGGGCTGCAGTCCATGGGGTCACTGAGAGTCGGACACAGTGACTTCAGTTTCACGCATTGGAAAGGAAATGGCAACCCATTCCAGTATTCTTGCCTGGAGAATCCCAAGGACGGTGGAGCCTGGTGGGCTGCCATCTATGGGGTCACACAGGGTCAGACACGACTGAAGCGACTTAGCAGCAGCAGCAGCAGCAGTGGTTCTGTTTACTGATTATTAATATAGGCTAGACACTGCTTCGTTGTTTCATGCTTTTAGTCTATCACCTCATTTAACCTCATCCAACTCCATGAGGCCAACTCAGCAGTGGCCACAGGACTGGAAAAGGTCAGTTTTCATTCCAATACCAAAGAAAGGCAATGCCAAAGAATGCTCAAACTACCGCACAATTGCACTCATCTCACATGCTAGTAAAAGAATGCTCAAAATTATCCAAGCCAAGCTTCAGCGATACTTGAACCATGAATTCCCTGATGTTCAAACTGGTTTTAGAAAAGGCAGAGGAACCAGAGATCAAATTGCCAACATCCGCTGGATCATGGAAAAAGCGAGAGAGTTCCAGAAAAACATCTATTTCTGCTTTATTGACTATACAAAGCCTTTGATTGTGTGGATCACAAGAAACTGTGGAAAATTCTTCAAGAGATGGGAATACCAGACCACCTAACCTGCCTCTTGAGAAATCTGTATGCAGGTCAGGAAGCAACAGTTAGAACTGGACAAATAGGAAAAGGAGTCTGTCAGGCTGTATATTGTCACCCTGCTTATTTAACTTCTATGCAGAGTACATCATGAGGAATGCTGGACTGGAAGAAACACAAGCTGGAATCAAGATTGCCAGGAGAAACATTAATAACCTCAGAAATGCAGATGACACCACCCTTATGGCAGAAAGTGAAGAGGAACTAAAAAGCCTCTTGATGAAAGTGAAAGAGGAGAGTGAAAAAATTGGCTTAAAGCTCAACATTCAGAAAACGAAGATCATGGCATCCGGTCCCATCACTTCATGGGAAATAGATGGGGAAACAGTGGAAACAGTGTCAGACTTTATTTTGGGGGGATCCAAAATCTCTGCAGATGGTGACTGCGGCCATGAAATTAAAAGACACTTACTCCTTGGAAGAAAAGTTATGACCAACCTAGATAGCATATTCAAAAGCAGAGGCATTACTTTGCAAACTAAGGTCTGTCTAGTCAAGGCTATGGTTTTTCCTGTGGTCATGTATGGATGTGAGAGTTGGACTGTGAAGAAGGCTGAGCGCCAAAGAATTGATGCTTTTGAACTGTGGTGTTGGAGAAGACTCTTGAGAGTCCCTTGGACTGCAAGGAGACTCAACCAGTCCATTCTGAAGGAGATCAGCCCTGGGATTTCTTTGGAAGGAATGATGCTAAAGCTGAAACTCCAGTACTTTGACCACCTCATGTGAAGAGTCGACTCATTGGAAAAGACTCTGAGGCTGGGAGGGATTGGGGGCAGGAGGAGAAGGGGACGACAGAGGATGAGATGGCTGGATAGCATCACCGACTCTATGGACGTGAGTCTGAGTGAACTCTGAGAGATGGTGATGGACAGGGAGGCCTGGCATGCTGTGATTCATGGGGTCATAAAGAGTCGGACACAACTGAGTGACTGAACTGAACTAAACTCCGTGAAGTAGGTACTTTTGTTGTTCTCAGTTGAAGAAACGAAAGTTCAAAGGGGTTAAATAAATTTTCCAAGGTCACATAGCAACATCAAAGTCATAGACACAGATTTGTCCATAGACAGTCAATCTGATACCAGAACAATTGAGCTGTTTTACGTCTATGCTGCCTTTCACTCTAAGGTGAAAGAAGCTTGCACTTGGCATTGAAGGACTTGATTCAGGACTCAGTTGTTCCACGTATCTGCCCAGACTTGGGTAGGTCACATCTTTGACTTTTATTCTTTTTTTTCCAACTTTTATTTACTTATTGTTTATTTTGGCGGTGCTGGGTCTCTGCTGCTGCGCGTGAGCTCTCTCTAGCTGTGATGAGCGGGGCTGCCCTCTAGCTGTGGGGCACGGGCTTCTCCTTGTGGTGGCTACTCTTGTTGTGCAGCGTGGGCTCTGGGGAGTGCAGGCTCGTTGCCCTGTGGAATGTAGGATCCTCCCCAACCAGGGACTGAACTCATGTTCCCTGCTTTGGCAGGCAGATCCCCAACCACTGGACTACCAGGGACCACCATGGACCACTAGTGGAGTATTCTTGACACTTATAAATTGAGGCTAAAAACTCTTGCCCTACTGGCTCACAAGGTTATGGAAATCAAATTTATGGTGATAAATGTAGAAGAATTCAATGTAAATGAACGTTATTGTTAGCTTTTGTTGTTGTTTTTAATACTCATACAGAGAGCAGTGGAGGTAGATGACAGGGCCAGGCATTCCTTGAAAGGGAGAAGAAGGTAGAGGCCTTCAAATAGGTGGAGAATTTTCATGAAACTTGTTGCATGTGGCTTCCCCCAAAATATGGAATTTGAATCCACTGTGGTAGATTCAATGAGGAAACTGAATCAGTACATTCTGTTGGTCAGAGCCAACCAAAGTAGGGCTAGTTTTCAATAGAGATAGTGAGTACCCACTGTTAGTGTGGTGGGGGGTGTTACAATGGAAAAGTCTGCCTCCTGGAGAGGTTGACATCTGGGCAGCGGTGACAGACTCCAGGCTAGACTCCTGCTGTTCTGTCTTGTACTATTCAAATCCATCTCTACCTAAAGCCAAAGCAGCATTTAAAAAATATATATCTGTCTATGCCATCCTCTTACGTAAAATCGCCCATGGCGTTCCATTTAAATTAGAACTAAATACGAACTCCTTGCCATGGCCCACATAGACCTGAATAATTTAAGCCTCACTAACTTACTCAGACTCGTTTTACCCTTTTCTAGTCTTGCCTCTCTGCTGCCTAGCCATCATGACTTCAGATGTTTGGCCCCTAGAATTTGCCAAGTTCTCTCTCAGAGTCTTTGTGCCTGCTGCTCTTTCCGCCTGGATTTCCCCCCTCACCCCGGTTCCCATAACAATGCTTATTCATTCTTCCTTGTTTCTAACTGATTTCCACATTTTCTGAGATGCATCACCTGGTCCTCAGATATAAATTAATACCTCTCCCGTCATTCTAACTCATAGAACCATGTTCTTTTCTATCAAAGAACATTTAAAATCACCTACTACTGTAACAAGAGTCAACATGAGATCTACCCTCTTCATAAGTGTTATGAAATTCATAAGTGTTTATGAATACAGTATAGTATTGTTAGCTCTAAGCAAATGCTGTATAGCTTCCTGGTGGCTCAGATGGTAAAGAATCTGCCTGCAGTACAGGAGACCCAGGTTTGATCTCTGGGTCAGGAAGATCCCCTGGAGAAGGGAATGGCAACTCACACTAGTATTCTTGCCTGGAGAATTCCATGGACAGATGAGCCTGGCAGACCGTAGTCCATGGGGTCGCAAAGAGTTGGACACGACTGAGCAACTGACACACACACAGCAGATCACTAGAACTTAATCATGCTGCATAACTGAAACTTTATGCCCATTTATTATGTCGAATAGCATCTCCCCATTTTCTCCTCCACTATCCTCATTTTTGATTATTTGTTTTTGTCTATCTCTTGACCTGACAGTAAGCTCTGTAAGGGAGGAAAACCTCTCCCTTCTTCCCTTCTGGTTCCTTTGGCTGGTCTAGTAATTAAGTTGACATAAGACAAAGAAAAACGAATTTAGTTTCATATGTATGGAAGCTTATAAAAATCTGAGACTCCAAGAAGTGACCAGAGCAGGCAGCCTCTATACCTTTCAGACAAAGAAACAATAAATTGGTAAAGAACTGACAAAACAAGGGGTTCGGGCTTGGGGCAGTGTATTAGTAAAGAAGCAACAAGCTTTGTTTACAGAGCCTTCCCTGCCCTGAATTCCCTGTCCCTGGTGATGAAGATGTCTCTCCACCTCTTGGTAGAGACAGGGTACTTTTCACATGGAAGATGTATTTCCTATTTTCAGGGTACAAGGGAGGATCAGCGGTACTGCACTAGCTGTTTCTTAAGCAACTTTAATTCAAAGCAATCGGTATGCCAATGCGGCCTGTTTCGGAGTGGTACCTTCTGCTTCTCTTTAGCTCCATGAGTGCAGGGACCATTTCAGTTTTGATCATCTATGTATCCACATTCCTGGAGCACAGCAGTCCACAGTCCTCTAAGAAGGAGAGATAAGAGGAAGAAAGGGAGAGAAGAGGGAAGAAGGGAGGAAGGATGAAGGAAGGGCTCTTATGAACATGTTTTTCCTTTTCTCTTTGTAAACCAGAGGTCTCAGTAAAAAAAAAGAAAAGAAAAGAAAAGAAAGAAAGAAAGAAAAGTCCATATGTATTATGTATAGTGCCTAGAGCCAAAATGAGGGACTTCCAGTAGATTTCACTGAGAGCCCCCCTGAAAGAGAGGGAATGCATCTGTACCTTCAGGAGACTTTCAGAGCCTGCAGAGCCCCCGCCTTGCTGAGTCTGCAGATTCTCAGACAGTTGTCATCAAATACAGCTTGGTAAGGGGGTCAGGAGTAGGGGATGTCCTCCATATCCCTGAGATACATCTGAGAAAAGGCCCTTGGAGTTATGTTTCCAAAAAGCTCCTTCCGATGGTGGAAGAAACAGGGCAAGGAAGCCATGGAGCCGCGAGGCAGGGCAATGGGACCCCTGCCTGTAATAAACTGTGCAGGAGGCTTGAAAACAGGCCGTCTTGGGGTTTCACCCCCAGATCATCAACCGACCTAGCGTTTGTCCTTGAGTATAATAGAGAGACCACATTGTTCTCATTGTATAGATGAGAAAGTGATGCTTGAAGAGATGACTAAATGACATCAAAGCTGGCAACTGAGAGAGCTGGAATTGGAACCCTGATTTCCCTGACTCTAAAGGTTGCTAAATAAGATTAGTTAAAAATTAAAAACAACATGCATGCAAGCGTGTGCATCAACAAACTTGAAGAATCAGACAGAAAAGGTCTGCTCTCTCCCTACTCTGTTCAAGGTCTCATGGGTATTAAATGGCAGAGCTGAAATTCAAAACCAGCGTCATCTTATGCAGAAGACTGTTCTTTTAACATTCATTCACTCATTTAACAAGTTATCATTGATGGCCTCACACATGCCAGGCAACAGAGGACAACACTGACAGGATTTCTGCCTTCACGGTAACTATAATAGGGAAGACAAATATCAAAGAACACCCTTGCAAAGTGGTTGTTATCATCCCCATTCCAAAGGTATGGGAACTCTTACCCTTAAACTATACTGTCTTATTCGAGGAGGTCGTGGAAAAGATGTCACTGCCATTTGACCTCATAGCTGGACCTGGGCTCCTCAACCCTCTTCCCTCTTTTTGAAATGTATTAATACATTTCATGCATTGTTCCTGGAACCACGTCAAGGACACAGCCTTGAGAGAGCAATGTGTTATTCAGACAAGCTGAATGGTGTATGTGACTGAACCCCGTTAAGACTTCTGTGCAGACTTTCAAGACTCTGGCAGATAGACGCAAAGATCGGCCTGTCCTGCAGCACCCAGGGCAAGCCTGGGGTCTTGTTGGCACTGCCGCACGACAGTCTGGGGGGTCTGCCTCTTTCTGTGGACTCCCCTTGCCCTCAGCCCTAAGAAATTGCAAGGACTTTATTCAACGTAAATTGCCCAGCAGATTGCAGGGAGCACGTTTTCTATGTGTTCCCAATTCTCTCTATGTAAAGCCAGGATTAACAATTGCAACCTCACAGATGGTTGTGAGAATTAAATAAGAAAAAAATGTTTTATGCCTAACTCATAGTAGGCACCCAGAAAATATTGTAGACATAGTCACTCTATGCTTCCAATACCTTCACCAGTTCAAGATGTAAGAGTACGAACAATGTGCTGCAGGAAGCAAAATGACCTGGGACTCACTAGTAGAGAAGAAAACTTACATTTTTCATTAGTGATATATACTCTAATGCCCCAGGTCCACAGTTCAGCTTGAATAAATATATAGCAGATACTGCAAGGCTTTTCTAAAAACTAAAGCATCTACCTGTGGCTGATTCCTGCTGATGTGTGGCAGAAACCAACACAATATTGTAAAGCAAGCAATTATTCTCCAATTAAAAAAAAAATCTAAAGCACTAAAGCAGGGTCCTAGACAGGAAGAGCCATTGGAATTCAGAAAGAGGATCCTGAAAACACACCAGTAGTAAGATCTGGAAGGGAAAAAATAGATGTAGGGGAATATCACCGGTTAGCATGTGTTAATGATGAAAGATGATGAGTGTAACAAAGGAAGAAGGAAACACGGATGGGTGAAATGATTAAGTAGGCAAAGAGGTACAGGGATTTGGGCACAAGCAAATGAATGATAGGGATGAATTAGAGATGAGAGAACTTGAAAAAGAAAATGCAAAAGGATGAATGAGGAAAGAGAGACTTTCAAGGAGTGTTGTGAGAATTTTGGCTAGATGGTGTAAGAAGGATTTGAAATGACTGCAGTAAATCATGGAACAAGAGGAGGTTGATTTAGAGGACTGGGACAGAGAATGTGGGAGGTAGTGAAAGGTATGAGTTGGAGAAAAAAAGATAATAAATTTGAGAATCGTTAAGGGAAAGAGTCAGAGAAGTACTGGGTTGAAGCAGAAATCAGTCAAACAGATGCAAGTAGAAATGAAGGAAGACAACAGTGATTAAAATATTCTTTCATTTTTCATGAAGGATAAGTTAGAGACAATAGAGAAAGTTCACTCTGAATGAGATAGAGTGGAAATATTCTGAAAAGGGAGCTAAGAAATGGAAGGATGAAAGCAAAGAGACAGAAGCATCACAAAAGGACCAAATAAATAGATATTTGGAGGTGAAAACAAGCTAGTGTTACTGAGGACCTACTATGTGCCAGAAAGTACTGGGTGCTTCCACTTATACCTGCTGGTTCACTCAACCTTCCCATCACCCAACTTAAGAAGGAAAATTAAGGCTCAGACAGGTTAATCATTAGAATTAACCAACTAGTGAGAGATAAATGAATTTGAGCTTACATCAAAGAGAAGTTTCTGAGCCAAAGAAGCAGGGATCGAACCTAGGTCTTCTGCATTGCAGGCGGATTCTTTATGGTCTGAGTCATCAGGGAAGCAAAGAAGCAGCAGTAATAGAAATATTTACAATGGTCTAATTTGGAGAGATCAACAATAAAAGGAAAAGCCCCAACATGGGCCTTCATCTTGTAATTGCTCCTATACCAGCTGATGAAATGGGCTCCACATGGTTTAAGGTGCCAGAGTTGGCACCCTTAAAACAGGAGAGTGTCTGGGGGGAGATGGCTGAAAGGGAAAAAAAGGAAACAGTGCACTGAGTGGTAAACAGATTCAAGGAGCCTCAGGGAGCAAGGCAGAATGAAAAGGACATGGTGAATTACAGAGAGGGTCCTGACAGAGGTGGAAGAAACAAACGGTGAGGGGGGCATGTGTAGGTACAAGAGGATCGATGGGAGATTGAGCCTAGATGGAGTAGAGATGGAACAGGAGATAACAAGCTCTCCTCCTGAATTGGAGTCTGTGTCCTAGACATCCTCTTGAAGCGTAGAGAGCAAAGACTGTTATCACTTGGAATCGTGGAAATCTGCGAAAAGAGGGAAGAAGGAAAGATGGAAAGGAGGGAGGAATAAACAGAGAGAAGGAAGGACAGACGACTCACTGTGGAAAACCAAAAGGATGGGTCCCTTTTCCCTGCAGAATTATGGCTGGTGCCTACTCTAATACCTGTCTTATAAGTAAAAAGTCAATGAGTGCGTGATCATTCATTCACAAAATACTGATTTTGTGTCTCTACACTCTGTCAGCTGCAGGGCTAGCTTGGGGTGGTAAGTGAGACACTCACAGACTTTGATCTCTTGGAGTTTCCAGTCTAGAGGGGGAGGTGCATCAGGAAAGTGCACCAGGACCTCCCTGGGGGCTCAGTGGTAAAGAGCCCGCTTGCCAGCGAAGGACACACGGGTTCCACCCCGACCCTGATCCAGGCAGGTCCCACGTGCCTCAGAGCAACTAAGCCTGCGCACCACAACTGCTGAGCCTATGCTCCAGAGGGTGGAAGCAGCGACCGCCCAGCCGTGTGCCCTAGATCCCACCCTCTGCAGCAAGAGACGTCGCCACAAGAAGCCTGCACAGCATAATGAGAGTAACCCCCGCCTGCTGCAACGAGAGAAAAGCCCCGACAGCAAGGAGGACCCAGCACAGGCCAAAATAAACAATCACATCCAATCATTAAAACAGAAAATTACTAATAAATGGACAGTAATTAAAAATACGCAGTGAGTGCGTATTGAGAGAGAGAGGTGAAAGGATGTAACAGGAAAGTCAGAGAGGGGCTCGCTTAGATTGGCGGCTTAGTCATCTTAAGGAACGTGCTTTATTCACTAAGACTTGCACTTAAGTGAAAGGTCACTAGAGAAGTCTGAAGGGAGTTCCCTCCAGGCAGAAGGAAGAGCCTTTGGGAAAACACTGGCGATACAAGTGCTTCAAACAATCCAGGAGCAGGAAAGAAGGGCATCTGGCCAGAGCAGAGTGATGGTGGAGAGGATCTTGACACAAGGGGCTGGAGAGGAAAACAGGGAGTGAGGTGCCAGAAGATGTTCAGATTTACTTTATAATGCTAACAGAACCTCGTATAGGCTAGACATTTTCACACCTGTGACCTCATTTAGTTTGCACAATGATCCTGAGAAATGGGTACTTCTTTCCTTCTTTCTTTCACATATAAGATCTAACAGGGGCATTATTCGTTGAAGGCGATGGCACCCTATTCCAGTACTCTTGCCTGGAAAATCCCATGGGCAGAAGAGCCTGGTGGGCTGCAGTCCATGGGGTCGCTAAGGGTTGGACATGACTGAGCAACTTCACTTTCATTTTTCACTTTCATGCATTGGAGAAGGAAATGGCAACCCACTCCAGTGTTCTTGCCTGGAGAATCACAGGGACGGAGAAGCCTGGTGGGCTGCTGTCTATGGGGTTGCACAGAGTCGGACACAGCTGAAGTGACTTAGCAGCAGCAGCAGGGGCATTATTGAGTAATTTGACCCAGTAGGGAAAGAGCAGAGATGACATATGAACCAAAGCCTGTCTCTCTGCAGTCTCTGCTTTTTCAGCCACACTAGGTTGTCTCATTCATGTGGTATGAATTTTGTTTAGTCACTCAGTTGTGTCCAACTCTTTGCGACCCCATGAACTGCAGCAGGTCAGGCTTCTCAGTCCCTCACTATCTTCCACAGCTTGCTGAAACTCATGCCCATTAAGTCAGTAATACCATCCAACCATCTCTGCCATCCCCTTCTCCTCATGCCTTCAATATTCCCCATTATCAGGGTCTTTTCCACTGAGTCAGCTCTTCACATCAGGTGGCCAAAGTTTTGGAGCTTCAGCATCAGTCTGTCCAATGTCCTATTCAGGGTTGATTTCCCCTTAGGATTGACTGGCTTAATCTCCCTGCTTTCCACGGGACTCTCAAGAGTCTTCTCCAGCACCACAGCTTGAAAGCATCAAGTCTTCAGCACTCAGCCTTCTTTATGGTCCAACTCTCACATACATACATGACTTATAGAAAAGCCATAGCTTTGACTAGATGAAGTTTAAAAAAAAAAAAAAAGACTACCGTAAGGTGGGGGAAGAAAGAAAGGAAAAAAAAAAGTTACAAAGCAACCTAGAAAGGCAAATATGAAATATGAAAGATGAAGCAAGAGGAAACATTTTCTGGGGTACTGGAAGGGGTTAGGAAGAATGAAAAGGAATTTCAGATCATTGGAGTCAGAGATGGGGGTATGAAAGGACCCTAGAGAAGAATAAATTACATCAATCATGAATTGTAACTAATTAAATCAATAACAAACTGCAACTTAGCAAGAGAGGGGAAAGGCAAAAAAAGGGGTATCAGTGGCTACAAGACAGGGCATCAGAGTGTGAACATGGGGGTCCAAGCATCCTGAGGGTAGATAGGGGTTTGGGGCAGGAAGGTAGTGTGCTGCTGCAGAGAGAGAAAGGACTTAGAAGTCACACAGACCTGAATTCCACACTTGGTAACTGCGTGATCAAAGTCAAGTTCCTTAGCTTCCCTGAGCCTCAAACTCCAATTCTATCAAGTGGGGATAACAAGCCTCCCTCCAGATGTTGCTGAGATTAGACATCAAAACAGAAGTTATAATTTATTGAGCACCTACTATGTTAAGCACTTTGCATAATAGTTGCTGAAGGCAACTACCACCAGAAGGCAGGAATTGTTATCATCATTCATTGATGTTCGGCATAAAGTTTTGAAGCTACAGACTATGTGTTCAGAAGTATGAATTATTTTCCTGTAGCTGTTCCCAAGTCAATACTGCCTACTACATAAAGTGGGTCCTCCTCAACATGAACGGAAAATCCCTTGCCTGCCTTTTTCATCTTGACTTCAATCTCACCTCCCCCTTAAAGAACTTCCTCTATTTCCCTTCTGGAGCTTTGCCCTTGGTGCCTTCCACTGATTGGCACTTTCTCTTCTCAGTCAAGGGTGTTAGTTGCAAGCAACAGATACCACTTCCAATCGTTTAAGCAGTAACAGAATTCGGTAGTGATATTACTCAGAATCTCCAGGAGGGCACGGGATCTGGGCTGAAGTCCATGAAGTCAAGAGCACCGCTCCAAGTCCCACGACAGAAATGGCTGATGGGGCTATTGTAGCCGCAACCAGGTACCACCGGGCACCACAGGGTAACTCACACTTTTGACACCAAATGACAGTGTGCTCTAAGCAGCAGTGTTAGAACCATTTCCACTAGTGTTGAAATCTGGGTGTAACTGCCCCACTTGTTACCACTTTGGTCCCCAACTGGATTCTGCCTAATTCTAGCTTCATTCCCAGCATCTGGCGTGGGTGAATCTGATTGGTGAATTCTGAGTCACGTGCTCAACCCTAGCTGCAGTGGAAGCTAAAAGTAGCTGGAAATTGTAGCCTCTTCCTGGGAAGTGGACTCTGGCTCAGAGAGTAAGCACCCTCTAACCTAGGAAAGAGACTCACTCAAACACTGAGCAGCTGACAGGAATGCCAAATGCCAGCTTAACCTGGAATGTCCACTCCCATGCCGCTAGACCTACGTGGCTCAATTTCATTGCCACCTCCTCTGGGAAGCTTTCTTTGATTTCTCCAAGCACATGTTTTTCAGAGCACCTGATAAAAGAAACACACGTCTGCCTGCCTGCCTGGTGTCTGAGATATTCCTGTGCTCTCTTATCCCCACACCTCTCTCCCCAACATTATAAGCTCTCCAAGGGCAGGAGTTGTGTTTATCCATCTCTGCATCTCCTCATAGTGCCTGGTAGGAGCCCTAGATATTCAGTGGTGAATGAATGAATGAAAGTGTTGGTCTCATTCGACAGGCCTTTGTACCAGAGGTCCATGAAGGACTTGCACAGACTCTGCCTTACATAAGGGAGCCCTTTTTTCCTGGTGTGCACTTCTATAAATGGACTATGTCAGCATATTTGAAGAAAGGGGCATAGAAAATCAGAAAGCCCCATTGCAGAGGATAGTGGCGGATTGTAAGGGTACAAAGGAGAGACTGAGGGAGCCAGGGCGACATATTTTGGAGGAGTCAATGAACTGGAGCAGGCACCAGGGCGGCAGGAGACAATTTAGGATCTGAGGCCTTGAAGGGCCAGATTTCTGACCCCACCCCCACACCAGGTTCGCAGATTAGTAAACTGAGACAGGAGAAGCATACCCTACTAGCCTCTGAGCTGAAAAAGGCCCAAATGTGCTCACGCAGACATGCCTTTCACGGTATCTTTGATGGGTGGGCTTTCCCAAGGTCACTGAGGACAGAGTGATTCAGTTGAAACAGCCAAAGCTTTGGAGCTTGGAGTTCAGATCACAGCTCTTGTGCTCATTCACTGTGTAACCTTGGGAGGTCCCTTTATCTCCCTGACCTCCTGATCTCAGTTTCCTCATCTGGAAAATGGGAATCATGATACCCACCTCACTACAGCATGTTTATGTATAAAAGTTATCATAGGTCCAGGTCCAGCACTTGGAGAATGCTTACTAAACAGCATAATTAAGTGCAACGTCACAGCACAGGTTTGATTTTTTCCTTCTTTTCAGTCCTCTCCCTTTATTCAAAGTCATGAAAACGTGAATAAAATGTGATGGGAGAGGGCGAAAGTCCATTCCTATGAAGGGTTAAAGACAGGAAGGAGAAAAGAGGCAGAAGAGGACGGAGCTAAAATGAGAGAAGTGACTAAGGGAGGAGACCACACCAGGGGAGGCGGCGCGGCGGGGCGGGCCAGGGCCGGTCGGGAGGCGGAGCCCCGAGCTGGGGGCTGCTGGCGAGCGGCTCCCACGGCTCCTTAGCTCCGGCGCCGGGGTTCGCTTCGGCGTCCGCCGCCGCCGCTGCTTCTTCCTCCTTCGCCACCGCCGCCGCCGCCGCCCGCAGCCCCGCAGCCGCTCCCGCCATGGCCGCCGCCGGCGCCCGGCGCAGCCCCGGCCCCAACTCGGGGCTCCGGGGGCGGTTGAGGCTCGGCTTCCACCCGCCGCCGCCGCTGTTGCTCCTGCTCCTGCTGGCCGGCGCCACCGCCGCCGCCTCGCGGGAGCCCGACAGCCCCTGCCGGCTCAAGACCGTCACGGTGTCCACGCTGCCTGCCCTGCGGGAGAGCGACATCGGCTGGAGCGGCACCCGCGCCGGGGCCGGGACCGGGGCCGCCGCCGCCGCCGCCGCGTCCCCGGGCTCCGCCGGCTCCGCGGGCACCGCCGCCGAGTCGCGCCTGCTGCTCTTTGTGCGTAACGAGCTGCCGGGGCGCGTCGCGGTGCAGGACGACCTGGACAACACGGAGCTGCCCTTCTTCACCCTGGGTAAGGCTTGGCGCCGGGGCTTGCGGGGTCCCGGGGGCCCCTAAGTGAAGCCTGACGGGTGGGGGCGCCCTGGGGATTCCCGCCCCGGGCTGCCCCCCTCGGGGTCTAGTGAGGGCAGCTGAGGGGCCCGGAGGGCGTACAGGTGGTTGGGATGCGCGCGTGGCGGGAGCCGGGGGGCGTGCCAGCCCTGTAGCAGTGGGGTCCGTCTCTCAGTGCCGACGTTGAGCTTTGCCGCGGTCCATCCCGGACGCCGAGACCCCAGCTGATGCGAGTACTCGCGCTAGGGGCCGCGGTGAACCCCGCTTGCAAGCCAGGTCTGAGTCCAGCCGCCCACTGCTTCTCCGGGCACGGCCGTGGGCCGCCCGCGGTTACCCCCCCTCGCTCTCGCCTAGGAGTTCTTGGCTCTGCTCCTCGGGATAGGTTTTCTAGACAATCGGAGCGCAGTAGCTCCATACTGTAGAATCCCTCAGTCCGCATACACTCGGTTTCCCTGTGGGTTGGGTGACCTTGGCCAAGTCGCTTCCCTTCTCTGGGCCTCAGTTTTAGCCATCTGTGAAATGGGGCCGGGGAAGATTGAGCGGTGTCTGAGCCCTGGGGTTCAGAACCCAAGGTCTCTACTTTCTGATTCTCCTTCCATCCCTGTTGTCGCATTCGCCTTCCTAACCCCCCTCCCCCCAACGGAGAGCAGGTTTGTCCTCGCGGCTCACTCACTGGGCTAATAATAATAACTTAAAGGCGTGACA
>SJYC01045064.1:0-58187 GCA_006408675.1 Madoqua kirkii | reverse complement strand
GGAGAGAGGGAAGGGGTGGGGTGGGGTGGGGGCTCAAACGGAAAAGTTAATCAGAAAGTTCGCCAGCAGCTTGCTGCCTGCTGGTTCCCGGCGCGAATCCCGGAGGAGTCGGCCCTTCCGTGGAGCTGCGGGAAGCACAGCTGATTCCCACCCGGGTAATTGATAGCTTAATTATCTCGGAGAGCGTTTACAAAAATGTTGTTCCCCCTTCGCTCTCCCGCGCTCGCTCATCGCTCTCTCTCCCCTCCCCTCTTGGGGGCGCGGGGTGCGATTGGTTGTCAGAGTCTGGCCAAAGCCAGCTCCGGGAAGGCTCTGGGGTTCGCCGCAGACACCAGGACCCCGTCCCCGGGTCCTTGGCCTCACCGGGGTCCGGCTCGGCTCAGGCTCTTCGGGGTGGGCCTTTGAGGTCACATGGCTACAGGATCGGAGCTTGAACCTCTGAGGTTAACTCTTTGCTCGCTCAAGAACCCTCAAAGAGTAATCGATGGACCGGACTCCTCTGTCCAGAGACCCCACCCCCCACCCTTGTGCCTTTCCTGCTCACCTTTTGGAGATCTGAGCGAGTGCCAGGCCCTCCCGTGGTCTGAGCTTGTGCCTCGGGCTCCCCCAGGCTGGCTGTAACCTGAGCCCACCGTGCTTTCTGGGATGCTAGGCGGGAGACCGCCTTGCAGGTTCCCAGGAGGACTTCCCGCGGCAGCGTGTCTGGCGTGCGACACACACATTCAAGCATACACACGCCCGCGTGGACGCAAACACATTCACACACATGCTTGCACACCCCAGTGACCCTTCCCACGTGCACTTGTGGGATGCCCTTTTCCAATAACGCCATAGGCTGGCGTCATTCCTTACTCTGAAGAGCTAACCTGGGGCTCCTGCCCAGCTCCTGTGACCCCAGGCAAGGAGGGGCCCTTCCAGGAAAATGGAAGGTCTGCCTTCTACACTTCCAGTCCCAACCTTCTCCTTCCAGCCTCCTGATCTCTCTACTCTGGGTTGTCCAGAGAGGTCAGGAGTGGGAATCCCCCTGAAAAGCTGTTCAAGTGAAGGGGAAAGGGGAACGTTCCTGGTTGCGTGTGGCATGACTTGGAGGTGAGAACTCAGAGCATTCCGGCTCCCCTCGATGTGAGCACCGGGTCCACCCAGCTACAGGAGTCATCCCAGAATTCCTGGAGCTGGCAGCCCCTGCCTTTTCAAACTTTGGCTTTCAAGAGAGAATGAATGCCAGGGAGCCTGGGGCAGGCTGAGGGAGAAACTGAAAGACTCAAACCCCCAGGGTCCATGTTTCAGCCCGAGACTCCTGGTACCCTCCACTTGGAGCCTTCTGCCTTCTCTGACGCAGGCGGCTGAGCCCGGTGGAGACTGCCTGCTGTGGAGTCCCAGGGTGCCGTCCTCCTTGGCGGCTCTGAGCCCTTTGGGGATTCAGGGGCCCTCTCCTCCTCCTCTTCCTCCCCCAGCGCCCTGGACTGGCAGCTCAAGGCACTCCTGCCGGGGATTTGGCTAGCGAGGTAGTCACCAGATGGCCAAGTATAGCAGGAGCTGTGTAGGGAGACGTGGGCTTTCTGTTTGTGTTGGTCTTCCACTGTTTGCGTGTAAACACAGAGTGCACAGTGAGCTCTGGGAGGGCCAGGCTGGCTGGAAATGAGGGCTGAAGGGGGGAGGTACTATGAGTCACTTATGGCCCTATCTCCCGCAGGGTCCCCGGCAGCCCCATCCCATCAGTCCTGTCCTCAGACCTTGTAAACATCGTTGTCTCGTGTTGGTCCCCGGCGAGTTGAATGCGTCTTTCACCCTTAGGTTGCCAGTTCAAGCGATTTGGAGGTGGCACATGCCACAGATGTGCATGCAAAGTTGGTAAAGGCTGAATCTCGCCGATAGTGGGGGGTGTGGAGCCGCCGCTAGGGGGTGATAGTGTCTGCCAAAGCCTTTGGGCCACGCTTAGGGTTGTGCACCGGGAGCTGGTGGTGGTAAATTGTCCCTGGCGTTAAAGGGAGGGGAAGGGAACAGACAAGAGAAAGGTAGAGTCCCCACTTTACTCCCAGGCCACTTGGGTGACCTTAAAGCTCACTTGCACACCGCTCACCAAAGCAGTGGCATCCCTGGCGCACCCTCCCTCCATTCTGCCTCTCTTGTTGGAGCTCTTGGCTCTATTATTGGGAGTGCCCAGACATAAAAGACTTTTCTCCAGGTCTATTCTTCTCCGTGTTTCTAATCTTCCCTTCATGTTCCAGCTTGCTTTGTGTAGGTGGAAGTTCTCTCAGAGGTGAAATACCACCCCTCCCCCAGGTTTCCGTGTCTGGGCCCCTTCTTTAGAGTCGGAGTTGGTGGCACCGATAAAGTGAATTTCCTTAAACTTGATCAAGGAATAGCAGATAGTTGTTGCATCCTTAATGTGGTGCAAAGAGCTTTACTCTTGCCTTTTATTATTTACTCTCATGGAATCTAGGGGAGGGGGCACTGCTGTAATTGATTACCATTTTATAGATTAGGCAACATTCTTTAGAGAGGTCAGGTGCCTGGTCCAAGGTCTCAGTGTGAGTACATGCAGACCTGGGACTGGAGTCTCAGTCCACCAGACACCTATATTCTTGGTAACTGCTAAACTCAAGTCATCTTGAGCCAAATATGCATCGAGGGGCTGGTTACATTTATGTAGGGCATAGAGCAGAGTCTTGAAGAGAAACGTTAGCGATCAACACAAGAACCTTTCCCAAGGGAACTTAGCTGCATTGGTGTGCTGAAGTATGAGAGTGTGAGAATGAGGCATGAGTTAAATGACCTCCAATGACCCTGCCAACTCAAAGTTTCATGACTGGTGGGATGTCAAAGGGCATCCTATTCAGTGGTGCCAGGGAATGATGGAGAGGACACTTTCTGTAACATCAAGGAGGGAAGGTATCTCTTGAGACTCAGAGAAAGCTGGGGACACTTCCTGGACAGGAAAAAATAGGATGAGCCGTGGAGGATGGGCTGGGGGAGACGTTGAATGCTGCAGTACAGCTTGGGGACTTGATGCCTGTTAGGACCTGGAACTCTCAGCTGTGGCCCACTGTGACCTTGAACAAGTCACTTATCCCCAGATCTTCAGTTCTTTCATGCTATAATATGAGTGGGTGGATGAGCCCTAAAATAATCCTTTGGTGTAAAGCTTCTATGAACTTGAAGTGCCCTGATCTGCTCTGTAAGTCTGACTTAACTGCCTTTGCTTCTCACTCTCCTTTTCTTTGCTGGTAGCGTGGGGGTGTCAGGAAGGACCCATGGAAAAGAGAGAATTCGAACAGGGACAACCGTCAGTGCAGGGCTTTGAGGCCAACAGGCGCATCGCTCAGTGCTCCCCAGCCCCCGGGCAGCCCCAGAGTGTGCCTGTGGCTTTAGGCATGCCCACCAGCAGGCAAATGGCATCTTTCTGCCTGTGCTTGATAGAGGCCGGGCTGGACTGTTTACCACCATCCTTGATTCAGTGAAAGGGGGGAAAGAGATAAAACGGAGTAAACCGCTCACTGCCAGCATCTGTTACTAATTTGCTTGTGTTATAAATCAGACAAGTGAGGAATATCGCTCTGTCTTTGGGGGAGGGTGTCTCGAGAAGGAAAGCTATCCAGTAGTGTGTCTTTAAAAGGATCTGCGTGAGTAGATCTGGCAGTGTCCCGAAGCACTGTCCCGAAAGGCTGCTCTGTGCAGGAAGCTGACCCGCCTGAGGGGAGACAGAGAAGCTCCGAAATGCCAGCGTGGCCAGCTCTGCGAAGACTGCTTAAAATACAGACCAGAACGGACACTGAGACAGAGAAAGCCTCCAGGACCAAGGGCCGGGGGCTGTGGTAGAAGGGTTGCTAGCAACAGGGAGTGAGCCCAAGGGCAGTCCACTGGCCTAAGGGGGGCCAGAGGAATTTCCTTCGAATTTGCATTTCAATAGAGAATGAGGCGACTACTCCCCCCACCCCCGTCTGGTTCTAAGCAATGTCCCAAAGGTGCAAATGCCGAGGGTGGGAGGGCAACAGGACAGGAGGCTGTGTTGGACAGCCAAGCATTGACCTTTAGTGACGACAGGGTTCTCATGGGAGGAAGCCTTCAAGCAAGGCACCAGACAGTTATTTGGCAGGCATTTGGGGGAAGGGACCAGAGGCATTGAGGCTATCTGCCCTTTTTGGTGTCTGGTTTGATCTTGAAGTTTGATACCAGTCATTAAGTGGGAAGAAAAACTAAATAGAATAAGCTGGGTTTTTTGTACGGATTTCTGACCACAGAATATTCATTAAAATCAATTCCAGTGTGTGTGTGTGTGTGTGTGTGCTGTCTCTTATACACATCTCAGGCAAATGGCATCTTATGGTGTCTGGTTTGATCTTGAAGTTTGATACCAGTCATTAAGTGGGAAGAAAAACTAAATAGAATAAGCTGGGTTTTTTGTACGGATTTCTGACCACAGAATATTCATTAAAATCAATTCCTGTGTGTGTGTGTGTGTGTGTGTCTTTCCTCTGTATGGGTAAAAAGGAGAGATGAGAGATGGGGTGGATGAGAGGGTGAATTTGATGTCTTCAAACAAAGCTATGCTTAAAAATATTATTTGGGCTCCAGGCCCCTTATCACTAAAATATTTCAGTAGCACCGAGACTTCAAGGTCCCATCCTGCTGTGAAGTCCAGGTTTCTAGGACATTGTTAATAAGGGGGCTGGTTCAGTGGCTTCTGATCTGAATGTTTTCCCCTCCACTTTCCGCTTTCTTCGCTCTTTCTGTCTCCATTCCTTTGCCAGCTCAAATCTGATGAAGTCTATTTAATAATTAGGGCAGAGACAGGTGTATTATCTGCCCTCAAAAAGTACAGTCTCTCTGGCCATAGTTTTACATTCAAGATTCAACCGCCTGACTGCGCTGCTGCTGCTGCTAAGTCGCTTCAGTCGTGTCCGACTCTGTGCGACCCCATAGACGGCAGCCCACCAGGCTCCGCCATCCCTGGGATTCTCCAGGCAAGAACACTGGAGTGGGTTGCTATTTCCTTCTCCAACGCATGAACGTGAAAAGGGAAAGTGAGGTTGCTCAGTCATGTGCCACTCTTAGTGACCCCATGGACCGCAGACTGCACTACACCATTTTATAAAAAGGCCTGCCACATCGCTAGATTTCTGGAAGCAGGTCGGGTCCTGGAATCAATTTTCCATCCATAGCAAGGGACCATTATACCTTGTTACGGAGAGTGTGCTGGGGCAGGGTGAGAGGATCCATTTTAGCTCGCAGAAGCCCAGGTTGAGTCAAGACCGTCCAGATGTGCTGTTTCTGGGGGTCAGGAGGCCCAGCCAGCTCGACAGCGCAGCTCTGCAAGCTTTTGTGATCCAGAGCTCGATCATTTTCCTGAATGGGGCCTTCAGGCTGCAAGATCATTCAATAATTTTAATTTACAGCAAGTCCAGCTGTAGTTTTGACTAGGCCTCTGGCAGGCAAAGCTGCCTGCTTCTCACCTCCTTGCCTGGCTGTAAGCTAGACGTTGGCTGCCGTGGGCTGGTGTGAACACGCTGGGGAGAGAGAACGGTGGCGACCAGCAGTGCCTTTGAGTGGAGCCGTGAGGACTGGTCCCATGACCATCAGCTTTGAGCTCATAGCATCACAGCCTCTCAGAGGGCACTGAACCCACTGTCTCCATATTATATGGTAACCCTGGGGCCCAGACAGGGGAGGAAGCCTACCTAAGGGCCAGCTGTTCAAACTTAAAGCCAGTGCTCTTGAATCCCACTCCGTTTCCTTCATCACACTAACCGCTGACACAGGGGTCTGGGCTAAATAGCTCAGGTATGCAACTTAGTTGACGATCATAAGGTGCCCCACGACTCTCCTCCTTTTCCTGTAAAACAAACCAAACCTAAAATATCTAAGGAGGAAGAGATCCTTCTAGGGAAGTCGAATTTGTCCTCCTGCCCAGGTATCCAGTTGGTTGGCTCCAGTCTCTCCTGAGAGCCTGAGCCGGTGGGTTTTGTGCTGGGGAAGGAGGAAGCTCTTGGCTCTTCTGTGAGGGTAAGCAGAAGCCTGCTGTTTTCCGGGAAAAGAAAGTCAGGTTTAACCTTGAAGTGGAGCAGCCTTATAGAGACGCTTCCTTTGCAAAACTGATACTTTCCCAAGTTCTCATACTGACCAGCTAGTGGCAACAGAAGATTAACTATCATGAGAGAGAGAGCTGGCTTGTCTTTCCTCCCAGCAGAGCTCGCAGCATCTCTGCCCCAGGAGGAGGCAGGCGGCGGTGCTTGGCAGGACTGGCTCTATTCCCCATCGCTTGCGCACTGCTCTCCTCTCCCTGGCTCCTCGCTGCTGTCTGCAGTTTTTTGTTTTTTCTTTTTAAGGACAACGGCACCCACCCCTCAACCCCATAAAGACTTCTCTTCGGATTGGGAGGGGGTGGTGATTCGGGATGGAAAGCTCCCTAACTGGCATACTAGAACGTGCAGGCAGCCCCTCTGTGAGTCAGACATTGACAAGGATGTTGTATGTTACAAACCATTAGGGTTTTCACCTGAGAAGGCACCCTTGCTCAATCCTTGCTGTCAGGCCGCTGGCAGCCTCAGATCCCAACACTTCTGACTACAGTTTCAGCTGTCAGCTCCCTGGTCTCTCTTCCCCTGGTCTTATCCTCCCTAATCCATCCTCTGTACTTGGAGACAGGGATTTCATTCAAAGCCCAAACCTGATCGTGGCTGTCGTCTCCTAATTCGCTGGTTCCCTATTATTCTTAATATGAAGTTTGAGCTTCTGCTTGAGCTACAAGGTTTATGATCAGACTCTGCTCAGACTATCCTGTGATAAGACCCCTTCCTGCTTGTTCTGAAACTCTGCCCCAAATGCCCTGGGAAAACTCTTTCTTACCTTTCAAGGCTGAATTCAAATATCAACTTACCTCTGAAGCCTTTCTTGACCTCTTGGTACTGAAGTGGGACACTCCTGGGCCTTGGTGCCCACTAGTGATGTAAAGACTGGTGTGACAGTGGCCGGTCCCTTAGAATTACCTGGAGCTTGCCAGGCACCCTCCATGTACTTAAGATGTATGGTAGAACAGGAGAGCTAGATCCCTGTGTTGAGAGAGCTCGTATCCACACGTACGTGTGTGTGCATGCACGTGTGTGTAGGTGTATGTCTGTTGGGGAGAAGATGATAAAAAAAATACATAAGAAAATTATGTAGTATGTGAGAAGTGATAGATTCTACGGGGAAAAAAAGAAAATGGACATTTTGGAGATGAAATAGGTTTTAATATTACATAGAATCAAAAGATGGCTTATAGAGTCAAAAGACTGCTTACTGAGAATGTAGGATGGAACTAGGACTTGAAGGCCACGAAAGTGTCTCCAAGCTCATGTGTGGAAGAGTATGAAGGTAGAGAATGGCTCCAGCACAAACCTGACTCCAGAGCACGCCTGGAGTGTTCCAGGGCTGCACGGAGGCCCGCGTGGCCAGAGTGGAGTGAGTGGGAGTGGGCGGTAAGGACAGGAGAGGAAATGGCATTTGGGCATTTGTTGTGAGTCCCATGGAGAGCCAGGCAGGACTTTAAGCCAGAGGGGATCCCCATCTGACTTCTGTCTCAAAGCAATTGCTCAGGCTGCTGTCCAGAGGGCGGTGATGTGAGAGGAAGATCTCTAGAGACTGTTCAGGTGAGCAGCGATGGTGGCTTCGGGCAGGAGGAGAGCTGAGCTCACGGATTTGTCTGTCTTGTGCTGCTCGTTTGGGATCTCCATCAGCAGAGAACATCCCTCCTTCATCTCAGGGGCTGCAATGACTCACCCTGAGCTTGGCACATGCTTGGTGTTCAGGGATCTTAGATGACTAGAAACTTGGGGTTGCCAAGTCTCATCACAGCATCCACACTGTGCAGAACTGGAGGGGTGTTGAAACTCCTCTTCTCTGTTCAGGCTGAGCTGAAATGCCACCTCTTCCGTGAAACCTTCCCTCTTCTGAGTTCTTGCAGCTACTGCCTCTACCTTCTTCTGCCTCCTTATCATTCTGAGTAGTGTCTGTAGGGTGAGTAAGGAGGCTACTTTGTTAGAAGAGAGATTAGAGGGTTTAGGGAAGACCTTTCCTTGAGAATCATAGAGGCCAGGTAATGAATAAGCACCTTTGCACTGTGCCAAGCAGAGAGGCGCTGATGGCTCTCAGGGAAATGATACGTCATGGTTTCCGGATCATCACTTGTCATGAATGGTGAGAATGTCAGACATTGTCTAAATGAAGCCCTTAAAGAAGCTGAGGTCACACAGAAAGTCAGTGGTGGAGCAGGAACCATGTCCAGTCTCCTGACTCCAGGTCTGATGTGTCCTCCTCCCACCTTAGGCCACTGGAGTAGGGAGAGCTGGTATTCCAGACTTTACCATTCTGGCATGAGGTAGACTGTGAAGAGACTGAAAAGACCATTTATTGAACATTTACTATGTCCTGGGGAGAAGGAAATGGCAACCCACTTCAGTATTCCAGCCTGGACAATCCCATGGACAGAGGAGCCTTGTAGGCTGCTGCCCATGGGGTCGCTAAGAGGCGGACACAACTGAGCATCTTCACTTTCACTTTCATGCATTGGAGAAGGAAATGGCAACCCACTCCAGTGTTCTTGCCTGGAGAATCCCAGGGACAGGGGAGCCTGGTGGGCTGCCGTCTATGGGGTTGTACAGAGTCGGACACGACTGAAGCGACTTAGCAGCAGCAGCAACTATGTCCTGGATGCAGGGCTGGCTTGTCTGTTATTTTATTTCCTCCTCCCCATGTGCTGAAAGACAGCTAGGACTCATCTCATGTTAGAGGTGACCGTGGAGGCCCAGAGGAGCTAAGGGACACACCCAGGATCACACAGCTGTCCTACAGCCGAGTCCAGACCCAGGTCTGCCTGGTTGCAAACCCTGTGCTCTCTCTGCCATTCCAGGGAGGCACAGAACTGGCAGTGCTCATGAGCTTTCAGCTCCTCGACAACCTCTTGTACTTCCTATCTCTTTCTCTTCTCATTACCAAGAAGTTGCAGATGTTTCTTATCGAGCAGCTTCCGGGGTGACAGCCTCTGAGGCCTGAGGGACTGCACACCTTGTTTCTGGGCTGCCAGGAGCTGACTCAGCATCGCCCAGGGCTTGCTGGTTTCCCAGGAGGGTGCCGAGCTGTGTCTCATTCTCTCTCGACGTCCCTCATTACCGCTGGACTGCTCCAAGAGCAAGTTCTGAGGCTGCTGTGCCTTCTGGATTTTTCTCCTTCCCCACCCGCTCTCTACCTCTCTCCTTCCTCCTCCCCTGTCTGCTTCCTTTCTCAGAGCCTTCCCACCTTCTGCTGGACGTACTGTTACATCAGGGGACCTATTGCCTAGGCCTTCCAGGAACTTGGAGAAGCTCTACATTGTTTTTCTAGAAATTCTCAGGCATCTAGTGTCTGATTCACAGCCCCAGTTTGACTCCATAAACCTCCTGGTCATTTCTCCCCTTCCCCCCAAGTTGACTTTTGTTGCCTTAGTACTTCTAGCAGTATTGTGCCGTTTTAATATTCTCGCCTTGAAAATGAAATTATGAAATTTGTTCTGTATTATCTATACATATGGGATCTATATAATATTTATATATGATGCTGTAAAAATCCTAATAAATAGTGTATGGTTCTCCTAAAATATTAGAACTGGCTCAAAGAATGCCTTTGAGATCCAGCCCAACACCCTCATTTACCTAGCAAAAATAAGTGCATTTTTCAGGGTTCTACAGCTAAGCCAACGGCTTCCCAGGAGCACTAGTGATAAAGAACCTACTTGCCTATGTGCATCAGACCTAAGAGACACGGGTTCGGTCCCTGGGTTGGGAAGATCCCCTGGAGGAAGGCACAGACAACCCACTCCAGTAATCTTGCCTGGAGAATCCCGTGGACAGAGGAGCCTATTAGGCTATAGTCCATAGGATCCCGGAGTTGGATGCAGCTGAAGTGACCTAGCACACATGCAGCACAGTTAAGCCCCAGCAAAACCCAGCCTCTTTAGCCCAGCTCCTCTGACGGTATGCCAGCTGGAAGACCCAGAGGGCTGGGGTCAAACCCTGGCGGCACTACTTTTGACTGTAGACTTGGTACGCCACATCTCTGAGCCTCTGCCCATGAAAACGTGAAGGTAACATGGCCGTCAGTCCTCTGAGTGGCTGCGATCATGATTTTTGGAGCGTTCCCGCCCCCATCACTGAAATTGTAGTCCCAGCCCAGCTCCATGTTCAGTTTTTCTTACACGAAAGCCATAAGATCCTTAAGGAGATGGTGCGCCCAGAGCACCCAGCTCGGCGTCTGGCACAGTTTGTGCTCCGTGCCTCTTAGCCACCTGGAATCCTTTTTATGGAAGGAGGTGGAGGTATGAATAAATAATGAATGCAAATTCCCTTTTCCCTTCCCCCTCTTTCCACTCCTGCAGCAAGGCAGAAAAAGGATGAAATTGACCATTGATCTCTGCTCCCTCTCCAGGAGCCCGGGAATGGGGGGCTCCGGGGTTGTGTGAGGACAATTTGGCCAGAGGAGCTGGGAGGCTGAGCCTGAGGCAGGTGGGTGCTGGGGAGGGAGGCAGGGAGTCGGGCAGAGCCCTCTCCTTTCTGGTGGCGGCTGGCTGACAAAGCCCTGCTCTCAGGCACCCGGGGGGAAGTCACGAGTGGCTTTGCAAGCAGCCGAAAAGGGAAGGAACATTTCCATTAGCAGAATCAGCAGTAAAGAGATTTCCAGTCACAGTAATAGCTGCATTTGGGGGAATCATTTCAGTGGTGGCTGTGGGCGGAGGAGGGGGAAGGGGGCAGGGTGGCCCGGAGAGGCGTGGAGTCAGCTGGTCTCCTTGCAGGAACTGAGAGACAGCACCCTCGAGAACCAGGTGCTTGATGCCCAGGGACCGTTGGGGAGCCCCGAGGGGCGTTGGGCAAGCAGGCTGGACACCATGCTGCCTTCCGGTGAACCGAGCCCCGCTCCTCGGGAGGCCCCAGGAGGCTGCAGGCTTGCCCTCTGTTGCCTCTGCTCTGATTACCTGGTTCACTCTTTTCAAGTCTTCAGAGCCAGCAGCGACTGCGTAGGCTTCCAGGGGTTGTCGATGGTAAAGGTCCCATATTACTTAGTTCACTTTTTCCTTTCCAAGGGATCTTCGCCACCTAGGAATCAAACCTGGGTCTCCTGCATTGCAGGCAGATTCTTTACTGACTGAGCTAGGAGGGAAGCCCATTAAATCAGAATCACCTTAGAAGCCAGATTTCCCCTTCCAGGCCCACGGAGGCACTTGGGAGGGGCCTGGGAATCTGTACTTTAACAGGTGTACCAAATTCTTGTTATGTCCCTGGGTATCCTGGGTGCAGTAGCCCCTGGGAACCTCTGCAGTCTCACGTCCTGACATTCCTGGTGGCATCTGGGGCTCTAGCCTCACTGGGGACTGGCAGATTTTGGGGGGGACCGGGCCTATTCCCCCTAACTGACTCCAGAAAGGAAATGTTCCTTCTGCTGAGCGTGCTTCCCTGCTCCCTGCCGTCTCCTAGCCTTCGCTCAGCCATGACCTCTTCTGAGGAGCCTTCTCCTTTTCCTCCAAGGCTTTTAGGTAGAGGTTTCTTTTTTCTACTTTTTCCTTCCCCCTCCCCCTACCAAATGCTCATACCCCCCTGGTAGCGTTGGCATATTTTGTGCACAAAAATAAATGCAAAAAATAAAACGCAGAATGCCCAGTTAAACTTGAATTTCAGACAATGAATACTTGCCTAGTATAACTACCTCCCATATGTCCCATGCAATATTTGGGACGTAGTTATGCTAAAAATGGCTCTCCAATGTCAGAAATTCAAATTTAACTGGACAGCCAGTATTTTATCTGGCAACCTGCAGGGATGCTGTGTTTCTTCCTCTGCTGTGAGGGATTATACTACCAGGGAACGCTTTGCTCCCTGAACCCCTATCTCCTCCATCTCAGAAAACCAGAGTATCATTCACCCATTTATTCAAGCGATGAAGTCATCTTTGATACTTCCCTTCCCTTGCCTCTCGTTCTCCCAGTCAGCCAACCCTGTTGGTTTTACTTCTAAAATGACTCAAACATTTTCACCTCTCATAATGTCCTACTGCCTCACCTCTGTCCAGGCTCCCTTGAGCTGTTACATCCATCTGCCAACTGCTCTTCATACCTCTTCTCATTATCCTTCTTTATACTGTTTGATATATAGCTCATGGGCCAAGTCTAGCGTCTGCCTGTTTTTTGTATGGTCTGCAAACCCATTTACTTGTTTAAATCATTGGGAAAAAAAATCAAAAGAAGGCTGTTTCATGATATGTAACAATTCTATGAATATCAAATGTCAGTGCCCATAAAGATTTATTGAAACACGGTCACACTCATACCCTCAGGTGTGTATTGTCTGGTTATTTTCATGTTGCAAAAGCAGAGTTGAGTAGCGGCAACAATGAGTATCTGGGCCGCAAAACTTAAAATATTTCCTAATGGTTCCTTTACAGAAAAGGTTGGCAACCCTGTTCTGTACAGTAAACAGAGTGATCTTTTCAAAAAAACAAATTAGATCTTGTCACTCTCCTGCTGAAAGCCTTGGTTTCTCATTGCTCTTAAGAGACAATCCTGATTCCTTTTCACAGTCTAAACTGATTTTTTTTAATTGCCTCTTCTCTGAGTTCATATTTCATTTTCTCCCTTGCTCATAGAACTCAAATATCACCTCCCCCAAGAAGTCTTCCCTGGTACACTGTCCCCTCATAGCTTAGTCCCATTTATTTAAAGAAAATAAATAAAACACCTTTATCTTACAGCTCCTTGATGGTAGGTAATGTGTCTTGTTCATCTTTTTGGCTTCTCAACTATAGAAAGCATAGTTGAGTAGATATTTTCTAACCAAATGAATGGTACATGGGGAGGGAGACGAGTGATGCTCTGTACCACCCTGCAGGGACTTCACTGGGTTGCTTATTAGGAGATTGCTATCAGCATTCCAAGAGCTAAAGTCTGTAGAGCACATAGATCAGTAAATGCTACCTAGATGTCTGTTACACAAACAAAAATAAACAGACTTGATCCCTAGGACACATCCTCTCCCCGCTTTATTTGTAGCTGGAGTGTGTTTAGGGCAATCCCCAGGACGTCCTGTGAGTAAAGACCTCATGGAGCCAGGAGCTGGGTCACCCAGTGGTCAGGCCTAGGAGCCAGGAATCCTGGGGTTTGGTCCCAGTTCTGCTGGGTGTCAGTGGTCAAGTCCCTTTCAGTCTCTGGGCTTCCGCCCTTTCTCATGTGATGAGATTAAAGCCCATGGTATGTGAGAGTCTTCTCAGCCCTCTCTGCTTAGCAGGGGCCCAGGAGGGAGAAAGGTTCCATTTAGGAGCTTCTGAGGCTGGAAGCTGCTGCAGCAGGAAAAGCTGACTCCCTCCCTTCCTCCATCTCTGCGTCCTTTCTGGGGCGTCTGAAGATCAAACCCTCCACTCTGAACCCAGGTGCAACTCGGATTTCCAGACCAGTCTCACGCTAATTTGTTAGGGAACCTTCTTCAATTACTTTCTCTCTAGCCTCCCCCAGGGAGGGAGACTGCAACAGCTGACGGCCCCAAGTAACCAATTACCGCTCTGCTGATAGCTGGATGCCTCCGTCCCTCCCTCCGTCCCTTTGTTTCTCCACTTCGTTCTCCTGGCATCTGAAGCATCTCGCCGAACCGCAGAACCCTCTGGAGAATGGCCCCAGTTCACCTGTTCCTGGCTGGGGCGGAGAAGGCCACCCCTTCCCCAGGAGAGACCCCAGGTGGGAAGGCTGGTGGCTGAGAAAGGGTAGCTGCAGACCTGGAGAGCCACGCTAGTGTGGCAAGCCTGCTAAATTCCAAACCGTGCGGACAGGAGGCCCCCGCCTGGGGTTCTGGTCTGTTTCTGGTTCTGGTCTGTTAAGCGGCTGTGGCCTCTTAGGTTCACTCATCTTTTGTTGGCTGTGCTGGCTCTTCACTGCTGTGCATGGTCTAGTTGAGATGAGTGGCTTTGTTGAGCTGTGCAGGCTTCTCCTTGCAGCCGCTTCTCCTGTTGCTTCCTGGCTGCTCAGATGGTAAAGCGTCTGCCTGCAGTGCGGGAGACCCAGGTTTGATCCTTGGGTTGGGAAGATCCTCTGGAGAAGGCAATGGCACCCCACTCCAGCATTCTTGCCTGGAAAATCCCATGGACGGAGGAGCCTAGTAAACTACAGTCTATGGGGCCGCAAAGAGTTGGACATGACTGAGCGACTTCACTTTCTTTCTCTTGTTGCAGAGCGTGGGCTCTAGGCACATAGTCTTCAGTAATTGTGGTGCATGGGCTTAGTTGCTCCCCAGCCTGTGGAATCATCCTGGACCAGGAATTGAACCCATGTCCTCTGAGGTAACAGGCGGATTCCTCTCCACTGCACCATCAGGGAGGTCCTAAGGCCTCATACCAATGACAGTTGCTTTGGGGGACTCATATAGCATTCATGGGGTCGCAAAGAGTCGGACATGACTGAGCGATTGAACTGAACTGATAGCGTTGAGTATTGTCAGAGTTACGTCTCCTTCAGTAAGCTGGGAGATATTGGGCTGCGTAAGATGCCTCATGAAAGAGGAAGAAGCTTCTAGCCCTGTCCACTACTGGAATCCCAGGTGTCTAGAGCTGTGCCTGTCACATAGTAAGCACTCAGTAAATACTTGTTGAGTGAAGGAATGAATAAATGGAAAATGTGTGTGGTCAGACATTGCTAATCAACTGAATCATAGCATTAGATGCCTTCTGAATGCAAAGCCCCCATGAGTCACTGGGATCTACTAGGGTTTGCGTGGATGATGAGCTCTACTCACGTGCCTTAGACTCAACTGGTTCACCTGAACCTGCGGTTTACCGTAAGTTTCCCTTGTTTGGAGTGAGGGTCCTTCAGTCACTCTCCAGACCTTGTGTGGAGTCCCTTGGGGGCACAGAAAGGCAGGGAGTTCACTGTCTATTGCGATAATAACACTTGTGCTTTTTGATTAAAAAATTCCCTTTCGTGGGTATTTTTACTATCTACAGATTACCGATGATGACATGGCCATTCAAAGAGATTAAGTCAGTTGCACAGGGTCACGTAGTAAATGGGATTAGCCGTATTTATTTTTAAAGGGAAGCTTTGTGTCACTCTCGCGATGGAGCCCCAGAATAACTTGCTGTGAATGGAAGACAGCCTGTGAAAGCAAGTGTAGCGTTCACGTGCCTTCCAAATCCATCTCAAACCACACTTTGGGAACCACCGATTTGACCCAACCACTGAAGCAAAAATATTGGTTTAAAGTGTAAAGTTTGCCCACTTAACTGTGAGATTTGCTTTAATGTATACAATAAAAAATCTTTTTTGCCTCATACTCCTGAAAGTGTTAATCACTCAGTCATGTCCGACTCTTTGCGACGCCATGGACTGTAGCCTGCCAGGCTCCTCTGTCCATAGAAGTCTCCAGGCAAGAATACTGGAGTAGGTTGCCATGTCCTTCTCCGAGGCCTTCCCAACCCTGGGATTGAACCTGGCTCTCCTGAATTGCAGGCAGATTCTTCACCATCTGAGCCACAAGGGAAGCCCTACCCCTGTTTTAAGATCCAGCCTGAATGCAGCTTTGTTGCTTCCAAGATGACTTTGCCGGCTTCCTCAAGAACAGTTCTCTTCCAAGCACTTTGTATTTTCATTGTGGTCCACGTTTTCATGAAATATTGTGATTGTTTAATTGTCTGTCTCTCTTGCTAGTCTTGTAAACTTCCCGAGTTAGACATCGTCTCTCTTTAATCTGTAACTCCAGCAACGAGTGCATGCATACTTATTAAATTTTTAACCTTAATTTTAGATTTCAACACAAGGAATACAAGCTTGTTATAACAAATCCAAACAATTCAGGAATATTACATGGAGAAAAAAGTGAAAGTCTCTCCTCTATTGGATCTCATTCCCCAGAAGTGATCGTGATGAAGGGGTTGCTGGGGTCCTAGTGAAACGTGTACTAAATCTGCCCCTGCACAGCTACCTGTGGTGATCTCGCAGGGAGGAAGCAACTTGTCCAAGGTCATCTGGCAAGTTTCTTGCAGCTCAGGGATTTTATTGAAACCATCTCTTTAGGGCACTGGTCTTTCAAACTGGTTTCTGTGAAAGATGCGTTGCTGTAGACTTCACCTAAAGAGATCCCCCAATATTGAGCCAGTTTCAGGCATGTTTAGGTCTCTGAATCTACTTGCAGATTTCTTCCAGGCCACAGTCAGAAGGTTCTCTTAATTGACCCTACTTGACTATATATACATACATAGTGTGAGTATACACACACACACACACACACACACACACACTGAATCTATATGGTGAATGTATATAATGTGAATATATGTACTTGAATATATATAGTGTGTTTATATATGTATATATACAAATATATGTATTATATGTATACACATACATGTATACATTTAGAATAAACACATGCTCAGTTGTGTCTGACTGTGCGATTCCATGGACTGTAGCCCACCAGGCTCCTCTGTCCTTGGGATTCTCCAGGCAAGAATACTGGAGTGGGTTGCCATTTCCTTCTCCAGGGGATCTTACTTACCCAAAGATCAAACACATTCTCTGTGTCTCCTGCATTGGCAGGCAGATTCCGTACTGCTGAACCAGCTGGGAATCCCCATATAGATATACATACATACATACATACATATGCATATAGATGCATATAGATATATATATGAGAGATAGAGAATCAGATAATAATTGTTCTGTCTGAAGAACTAAAAGAAGAAACTGGACCCAGCCAGGGAGGAGCCAGAGAGGAGACAATTGTCATGAGTCTGGGGTGGGTGTCTGTCTTTCTTTCACAGTGTTTGACATGATGGATAAAGCAGTTCTTCCTTTCTTCCTTAAATTATTTTCTCATGTGAGTGGGGAGACAGGCTATTCAGGAGAGGGTTACCTGGGTTTAGATTGAGTTGCCTTCTTTAGAAGCCCTCGTTTATGATGCCATGTAGATTGGCAGCTGGTCAGTTAATAGAAAAAGTCTATTAAAGGAGGGAATCATAAAAAATAATAATGCACCTTAAACGTTTCCTTTTTAACTTAAAATTCATAAACGTGTATCCTTTTGCCAACGATTTGATGTAGGCCTGGGGCTTCTCCTTTGAGTCTGGGTCAGCTGATTGGAGTCCCGTGCCATCTTTCTTGCGGAAGCTGTGCTCATAATGCTCTGAATATAATCTCCATTGGTGGTCTCATTAAGGGGGGCACTGAGGCCTTCAAGATGCTTGCCAAGTAATTCTTCCAGAGTTTTATGATTCCTTTCTAAATTTTTATAGTTGTCACACCTGACCTAACACAATAGCAATATTTAAGTGACTTTCCTTATTTTTATTGTAAGATCAGCTTAGTCCCTCTAGAAGCCACTTTATTTTGATGCTCATAAATTTTTAATCTGTACAGTATTTCGTGAAATTTTAGAAATATAAGAAACATAACAGACATAAATGGGTTTGGGAAACAAACTGCCTCTCTCTGTAAAAAAAAAAATAAATAAATAAAAAACATGTCCACTGACAGCAAAATCCCAAGAACGCTGGGGAGGAAACACCTGACTAGTGCCAGCGTCTCGGCCCTGGGAGCTTCAGGATGTTTTATGGAAATAATGTAGAGCAATGGCTAAACTGGCAGTCAGTGCAGAGAAGGCCAGCTGAAAGCTTTAGAAATTTATATATTTTAGATTGACAGAGGCATTAATGTCACAGAAATTTTAGGTGTTGGTTCATTAGCATTTTGCCCAAAACTCTGATTTAAAGAAGAATAAAAGGGGACCCACTTGCACTTTTGTGGAGAATGTAAATCTTTGCAGCTACTATGGAAAACAGCATGGAAATTACTCAAGAAATTAAAAATAAAGCTACCATATGACCCAGCAATTCTGCTTCTGTTTATCTGAAGAAAAGAATAATTTGAAAAGATATATGCACTCCTGTGTTCACTGCAGTGTTATTTACAGCAGCCAAGATATGGAAGCAATCTAAGTATCCATCAAAGGATGAATAGATAAAGAAGAGGTGGTTTATACATACAATAGAATATTATTCAGCTATGAGAAAGAAGCAAGTCCTGCCATTTGCAACAATGTTGGATGGACCTTGAGGGCATTATACTAAGTGAAATAGGTCAGCAGAAAAAGATAATGTATGATGTCACTGATACTCAGAATCTAGAAACGCCAGACTCTTAGTAACAGACTAGAATGGTGACGACTGATTGGCCAGGTTGTTGATAAGAGATTACACATTTCCAGTTATAAGATGAATGCGTTCTAAGGATCTGTTGTATAGCATGGTGGTTAGAGTTCACATACTGTATTGCATTCTTGAAAGTTGTTAAGAGAGTAAATCTTTGTGCTGTTTTTCTCACCACAAAAACAAAGTGGTAATTATGTGATGAAGTGAAGGTGTTAGCAAATGCTCTGGGGGTAATCATTTTGCAATATATACTTGTATTAAGTCAACACAATGTATACCTGAAACTTACACAGGGTTCTATGTCTATTGTATCTCAGTAAAATTGGAAACATTTTTTAGTTTCAAAGAGGGTTAAACTGAATCCTAGGCTTCCCTGGTAGCTCAGCTGGAAAAGAATCCATCTGCAGTGCAAGAGACCCCAGTTCGATTCCTGGGTGGAGAAGATCCTCTAAAGAAGGGAGGCTACCCACTCCAGTATTCATGGCCTTCCCTGGTGGCTCAGAAGGTAAAGAATCTGCCTGCAATGCAGGAGACCTGGGTTCGATCCCTGGGTCGGGAAGATCCCCTGGAGGGGGGCATGGCAAACCCATTCCAGTATTCTTGCCTGGAGAGTCCCCATGACAGAGAAGCCCATCGGGCTACAGTCCATAGGGTTGTAAAGAGTCACACACGACTGAGTGACTAGGCACACTCAAACGGAATCCCAGAGCTGTATCAGGAACTCAGGTCTGTAGACTCGAGGAACATCATCCCTGCTGGGACATCAGTTGCCACTGATGCCCCCTTTCTTTTGGGAACCTTTTTAAGGAAGGCACCCCACACTTCTTTTTTTTTTTTAAGCAGGTGAGAAAACTATGATTCAAATACTGCAGTGACCTAGCATGGGATATAGAGCAAGACAGAGCTGCCCCTCACCTCCCAGATCAGGACAGCTTCCTGCACACCATTTCAAATATCCCTTTGCTCAAGAGTAGTTTTGCAATATCTTTTGAGATTAAGTCCTATCAATTTTTTTCCACCGGTGGCCAAGACACCTGATCTCTCCGTCCCCTCAGGAGAAAATGAGAGCAGGGATTCCCCGCAAGTCCTCTTTGTCTTCACCCCAGAGCCTTCTGTACCCATGTAGCTTTCCCGGGGCTCGTTGTAAGTCTGTCCATCCTGAGCCAGCACTACAGGCCATCCAGGTTTAGAAGTCTCAGGGCCCTCAGGCCTCCAGACCAGCCCTCTTATTGCCCAGAGGGAGACCGGGCACAGAGAGGCCAGTGCCTTGCTGAAGTCAAGGGGCTGGGGGTGCTTCTGAAGGCAGAGCCCAGTTCTTTCAGCTCTGCTGGGCTTCCGGCGTGTGGCCCTGGGCCTCCCATCCTGCCCACCTGCTGGGGAGGGTTGGTCAGGTAATGAGAGGGCTGTGTGGGCATGCAGGCTGCCAGGAATTCCCGTGCTTTATGAGGTGCACAGCATAATTAAAACCCATTTTAGGGATGTCTCACCCCATAATGTCTCTTCCAGCAGGAATGGCTGGGAATTTGTTTTGACTTCTCCAGCACATGTTTTTTAAATACCTCTTCTCTCCATCTCATTTTCCTCTTTTCTCTGCTTCCTTTTTTTTTTTCTTTTCCTACCCAAGTCTCAGTGGATGATACACCCCTGGTGGCTTATGAGGGGACACAGTGGGGGTGGCATTGGGGAAAGGGATCCTGAAGTACAGGTTAATGGGCTGGCAAGTGGTAGTGCAAAAGCTCACCTCCCTTGGATGATGATTCTTGGCAAAGACATTGGCTCAAGATGTGACTGTAGGGATCTGCCTTCCACAAGTAGTTAGACTTTCTGATGCCATTCTTTTCTGGGGTAAAGTGAAGCTTCTGTATAACCCTCTGTCTTGTAATCCAGTAGCAGCAGCTTCTCCCTCATTTTCCACCTTCTCCATGTCACGTCATCTCCCTCCCAGCCTCTTGCAAAACTGCTTCAGTTTCTCCTTTTGAGTAGATACTTCATATGACCCTGATGCTGGGAAAGATTGAGGGCAGGAGGAGAAGGGGACGGCAGAGGATGAGATGGTTGGATGGCATCACCGACTCAATGGACATGGGTTGGGGTAAACTCTGGGAGTTGGTGATAGACAGGGAGGCCTGGTGTGCTGCAGTTCATGGGGTCGCAAAGAGTCGGACACGACTGAGTGATTGAACTGAACTGATGCTACCTGAAGGCTCATTCCCAAAGGTCATTTCTCCTTTGCTTAGAATCCTCACTGGCTCCCTAGTGCTTAAAGGATTAATAGCAAATTCCTTGGTGTCTGAGGACCAACCGCCTTAATTTTCCTTCTCTTGCACCGTTCCTCTGTCTACAGTTAGCTAAATTGGGCTCTTAGAAAACTGGGTTGGGTTTCCCTGCTGGCTCAGTGGTTAAGAATTTGCCTGCCAGTGCAAGACACATGGATTTGAACCCTGGGTTGAGAAGATCTCCTGGAGAAGGGAATGGATACCCATTCCAGTATTCTTGCCTGGGAAATCCCATGGACTGAAGAGCCTGGCGGGCTACAATCCATGGGGTCACAAAGCGTCAGACATGATTTAGTGACTGAACAACAAGTTCCTTATGTATCCCTATGACTGATTCAGTTCAGTTCAGGTCAGTTCAGTCGCTCACTTGTGTCCGACTCTTTGAGACCCCATGAATCGCAGCATGCCAGGCCTCCCTGTCCATCACCATCTCCCGGAATTCACTCAAACTCCTGTCCATCGAGTCGGTGATGCCATCCAGCTGTCTCATGTCGATATATTCCAGAAACCAAAGCAATATTGTAAAGCAATTATCCTTCAATTGAAGATAAATGAATTAGAAAAAAAGCGAGCTCTACTAGAGTTGCATTTCTGTGACTTAAGCTGGTCTTCCACGGATGCCCTGGTCCTCCTCTGTTTCTAATGGTGGAATACTGTCTACCCTCATAAGTCACTTTACGGAAACTTCCAATCTTGCTGTTTCTTCCTCTTTCCTTCCTCCCCTAATTCGGATTGAATAACTTTATTCTGAAACCTGTATCTCTCTCACGCCATCTCACTTATACAGAAATATTTACATCTGTGTCTTATCTCATCCTCTGCCTGCAGAATCCGGTACAGAGACCCCTAGCCATGTGTGGCTTGTAGAGCACTTGAATGTGGCTAGCCTGGCCGAGGGAGTCAGTTTGAAATTTTACTTAATGGTAGTTAGTTTACATTTAAGGAATAGCTACAGGTGGCTAGTACCTACCATATTGAACGGCACAAATACAGAACGTGCCTACCATTGCAGAAAATTCTGTGGCATACAGAACTGCCTGTGAGAATCTGGAGGGCAGGCACAGAATCTTACCTTCTCTGTACCCCGTGCCTAGTACAGGGCCTGTTATTGAGTGGGTATCACATAAACATTGGTGGTGGGACTCGCCTGGTTGCCCAGTGGTTAAGACACCGTGCTTCCAATGCAGGGGGCTCAGTTCTATCCCTGGTCAGGGAACTGAGAATCCACACGCTGTTCAGCATGGTGTGAAAAAAAAGTTGGTAGAACTGATATCTGGGCAAGACTGTGTAAGCACAAACCTTAAAGGCATTCTGTTTTAAAGAAAGAAATTCACGGAAATTTACTTTTAAGACACATGCATGTTTGTTGACAAAAATACTGCTTCATAAGCTTTCCTTCGTAAAGCCCAGTGCATCTTGTAGTCCAGAGTAGCTTAGGTTAATCCATTAATGACCCTCACTGGTAGGAATTCCAGGCCCTTGATGGATCATTTCTCAGTCATGCCTTTTCCTCCTACCTTAATCACCTCCCTCCCTTCCTAGAGCAGGTCCATCCCATAGCTGGGTCCTAAAAAAGCAGTTCTCATTTGCTGGGAGACAGGTCTGGACAGACCTGTGTGAGACCCAGGCACGGGTTTGAGTTTCCATGTTTGCTTCGTGGAAGATTAATGGGTGTTTCTCTGAGAGGGGATTCCTGCAAAGTCTGTCCTGTGACTGATAGGATGAAAATGGGATGTAATTCCTCCTTTTCGGCCCCATGCTTTTTCCATCTTCTCTTCCCCTCCTCAGTTCCTGTTCTGTTTTTTTTTTAAGTTACTTATTTGTCTTTAAAATTGATCTGGCTGCACCAGGTCTTAGCTGTGGCACCTGGGGATCTTCAGGCTTCACTGTGGCTGGTGGGATCTTTAGATGCGGCATGAGGACGCTTAGTTGCAGCGTGTGGGATCTAGTTCCCTGAACAGGGGTTGATCCTGGGCCCCCTGTCTTGCAACCACGGAGTCTTAGCTGCTGGACCACCAGGGAAGCCTCCTGAGCTTCCATCATGCCCACTTTCTCTTCAGCATTTGTAACCTCTTCTCTTTTCCCTCTGTCTTCTGTGTCTTTCTCTCTTTACTCTCCCCCCCCAATTTATTTATTTTTTAATTGAAGGATAATCGCTTTGCAGAATTTTGTTGGTTTCTGTCAAATGTCAACAGGAAGCAGCCGCAGGTGCGTGATGTCCCCTCCCTCTTGGACCTCTCTTTGCTCCTAATGTCTCTTCCTCCTCTCTCCCAGCCAGGCTCTGTGTGTGCGTCTCTCCCTCTTCCTCTGTGAATCTCCTTGTCTCTCCTAGTCTCTCTGTCTTCTCCCCACAGCCTTGAATTCTCGTCAGCATCTCTGAGGACACGTCACTGCAGGTTGCCTGCCCTGGTCACACCCCCTGATGACTGGCCTGGCGCCCTGCACAGCTCAGGACTTTCTGTCTCTGGGCTCCACCTCTGGTCCAAGGTGGTGTGGGAGTGGAGAGACTGGAGGTGTGGTGGGTTTTGCAGGATGCAGCTCTGCCCTCCTCCTGCTAAGGACTTGTCTCCTCCTCACAGGTCTGCTCCCTTGCCTGGCCTTGTCATCAAATATGATTCCAGATGTCCTCCATGACTTTAGAGGCCTCAATGATTATTTGGCCCATCTTGGGCACGTTTGGCTGTGACCTTGATTTTCAGTGTGAAGCGATTTTTTGACAGCAGCTGGTTCAGAGGATCTGGGAGTCTTATTTCTGTTTTGCTAAATATTCAAAGCTCTTTTTCTGCAACTCTGGTGGGCTCCTCTTTCTCAACCCCCTCTGCTGCTCTTGCACAATCCATCAGCTCTTTTTTAAAGCTTTTTTTCCCCTCAAGGCATTAGAAACATCTGCTGGAGAGTTTTAGAAGAAAACCTGCAAGAATGATAAACTGTCTTAGGAGATCATTTCTTCTCAAATTTCAACCCTTGGCGGTAACTGACAACAAAGGCATCTGAGCCAAGTTACCTTTTCCCCTAAATATCATGTGCCCCTTTGAGATTGACCTTAAGGGCATATGCTCAATTAGCTTGCAAGAGTTTCGTAACTTTAAAATAGCAATTGGCCCTGAGTCAAGAGGATTTCTTGTTCCAAAAAAAAAAGCCAAAAAGCAAAGAACCAAACAAAGAAATGAAGAAGGACAGGAAGAGAAGGAGGTGAGGGGAAAGGGAGAAGACAGAAAAGAAAATAGCCATCTTGTGTGTCTATCCATACGGTAGGCTTAAGCTTGTTGCTTCTTTAAAGGATCGGAGATAGCCCTGGCAATCCTTGGATTTCTCTTTGTTTCCTGCCATTTCAATATTTAACCTATATCCACAGCTTATTAATCCCCCCCTCAACATATCTTTTGAATGCATCCATTTTCTTTCTGTCTCCCCTCTAGAACAAGTTACCCTCATCTCTGACCTATGATTCAGTGGTTTCCTAACTGGTCTCTCAGATTCATTCTTCTTCTTTTTTTTAATGGAAGTACAGTTGGTGTACAGTGTTGTGTTAATCTCTGCTGTACAGCAAAGTGATTCAATCATATGTATGCATTCTTTTTCGTATCCTTTTCCATTATGTATTCTTTCCATTCCGTATTCTTTTCCATTCCATATATTCCATCATAGGAACATAGTTCCCTGTGCTATACAGTCGAACCTCATTGTTAATGTATTCCATATATAAAGCTGACATCTGAGCTTACATCTGCTCACCCTAACCTCACACTCCACCCTCCTCCAGCCCTCCCCTCCCCCAACTGTGAGTCTATTCTCTCTGTCTGTGAGTCTGTTCTCTCTGTGAGTCTGTTCTCTCTGTCTGTGAGTCTGTTCTCTCTGTCTGTGAGTCTGTTCTCTCTGTGAGTCTATTCTCTCTGTCTGTGCGTCTGTTCTGTCTGTGAGTCTGTCTCTGCTATGTAGCCAGGTCCATTGTGCCATCTTAGACTCCACGTGTGAGCCACAGCACGTGGCATTAGTCTTTCCGCCTTGTGCCCTTAGTTGATAATCTCTAGCTGCAGCCATACTGCTGCAGATGGCACGTTTCATTTTTCGTGGCTGAGTAGCATTTCACTGGAATTATTAATGTGTAATCTTCTCCATTCATCTCTCAGTGGGCAGCTAGGTTGTTTCCATGTCTTGGCTGTTGAGAGCATAGACGTGCATGTATCTTTCTGGATTAGAGTTTTGTCTGGATATATACCCAGGAGTGGACTTGCTGGATCATATAGCAATTCTATTTTTAATTTTCTGTTGAACCTCCATATGTTTTCCATAGTGGCTGCACCAATTTATATTCCCATCAACACTGTAGGAGGGTTTCCTTTCCTGCACACCCTCTCCAACATTTATTCTTTGTAGACTTTTTAATAATGGCTGTTGTCATTGATATGAGGTGCTACTTCATTGTAGTTTTGATTTGCATTTCTCTGATAACTAATGATGTTGACTGTCAGATTCATTCTTGCTCCTGCTCCCCACCCAGCCCTTCCCAAGCTCTTCTCATGTGTAATCAGGAGGCCTTCATAAACTTGTGAACCAAATCATGCCTTCTCTCTAGTTAAAGTCCTGGAGATTTCCTGCTGTGCTTATAATGAAATGCATGGTCCCCAGCTAAAGTCCCCAAGATACTCAACCTTAGCTGTACATTAGAATACATGGGAAGCTTTTAAAAGTGCTGGGATCTGCAGTCTACTCTAGACCATTTAGATTAGTTTAACTAAGAGTTAGACAGTTTGACAGTTTCTTACAAAACTAAACATACTCTCACCATATGATCCAGCATTTGCACTCCTTGGTGTTTACTCAGATGAGTTGAAAACTTGTATCTACACCAAAGCCTGAACATAAATTTTTTATAGTAGCTTTATTCAAAATTGCTACAACTTGGAAAAAACCAGGCTGTCCATTAATGGATGATGGATAAATAAACTGTAATACATCATGGCTGCAGCTATGAAATTAAAAGATGCTTGCTCCTTGGAAGAAAGGCTATGACAAATGTAGACAGTATATTAAAAGCAGAGCTATCACTTTGCCGACAAAGCTCTGTATAGTCAAAGCTATGGTTTTTTCAGTTGTCATGTATGGATATAAGAGTTGGACCATAAAGAAGGCTGAGCATAGAAGAATTGATGCTTTCGAATTATGTTGCTGGAGAAGACTCTTGAGAGTCCCTTGGACAGCACAGAGATTAAACCAGTCCATCCTAAAGGAAATCATCCCTGAATATTCATTGAAAGGACTGGTGCTGATGCAGAAGCTCCAATACTTTGCCACCTGATGCAAAGAGCTGACTCATTGCAAAAGATTCTGATGCTGGGAAAGATTGAGGATAGGAGAAGGGGGCAATAGAGGATGAGGTAGTTAGATGACATCACCAACTCAATGAACATGAGTTTGAACAAGCTCTGGGAGATAGTGAAGGACAGGGAAGCCTGGTGTGCTGCAGTCCATGGGATCATAAAGAGTCAGACATGACTTAGTGATCCAACACCACCAACAGACTAAAGAAGTCTGAAAAGGCTATGTGCTATGGAAGAGGCAAAGCTGTAGAACAAGAAAAAGAACAGTTGTCAGGGGCTTGCCAGGGGCAGGGGAGGACAAGGCAAACAGGTAGTACTCCAGGTCCTTTTATGCCAGGGAAGCTTTTCTGTATGCTGCAATAGCGATGGACACGTCATTATACATCTGTCAAAACTCCTAGAATGCAGGTCACAGAGAATGAACCTTAATGTACACCATGGACTTTAATATTTATTTAATTGTCTCATCAGTTGTACAACTGTGCCATAGTAACGCAAGATATAAATAACGGAAAGTGTGTGTGTGTGTAGAAGAGGTAGGCAGAAACTCTGTAGTTTTCCTTCATTTTTTCTGTAAACCTAAAGCTGCTCTTAAATGAAAGTCTATTAACTTACAGAAAAATAAAGGTCAGACAGAACCTCGATGCTGCTGCTGCTGCTGCTAAGTCACTTCAGTCGTGTCCGACTCTTAATGACCCCATGGACTGCAGCCTACCAGGCTCCTCCGTCCATGGGATTTTCCAGGCAAGACTGCTGGAGTGGGGTGCCATTGCCTTCTCCGAACCTGGATGCTGCCCTAGGCTGATTAAACCAGGATAACTAAGCATCACTCTGCTGCTCTGTTCTTGTTTGTTGTATTCTTGGGTGGCCTAGGGATCCAAGTGTCCATCTGGGGTTGGGAGCCACTGCTCAGAGAGGCCCGCCGGCTTCCGCCTCCCCCCATGCTGCTTCTCTCTTACTGGCCAAAGGCCACACAGAGTTCCTCCCTGCCCACCCAGCGTGCTGTGCACTGGATATCTGTCTGTCCGTGTTGGCTTCTCCAGGCTGAGGACTGTTTAAGGATGGGGACTGGGTTCAGCACTGTGCTTCTCCGAGCATTTGCTCCATGGGGAGTCCTTTTAGTAAACGTTACGGAATGAGGGAACAGATGAATGGCTAAACTGCAAGTTTAACAGATCCCTCCTTCTTGCTCCCAGAATGGCAAACAGAGAAGGCTGGGAAAGTGGAGGCTGGCTGGAGCTGGGTGAGATGAAATGGCCCCAGACCCCCGTCGCCTCCTACAGAACACAGAGAAATCATTTCCTTAATGACCCGTGAGCGTTCCCCTCTGTTCCTTTTGCCCTCCAGCTGATGTCCTGAGTTTTGGTTAGGGAAGAGATGAGTTAAATTTGTCTCTGTCATTTCCATTTTCTTTCTCTGCAATAAAGTTAGTGATCGCTTGGTCAAACTGCAGTATAATGCAATTAGGCGCATGTGTTTCATCTCCTTCAAGGGCCTTGGGAGTGAGTTCTGCTACTGTAGGAAGCAGCCCTGTAGTCGGTGAGCAAGCTGAAAGAGGAGAAACCAAAGGCACTACCCACCCACCCCCACCCACCTGCCAGCGCTGGTGCCCTCTGCTGCTGCTTTCACATGGGAAATTAAATTGCCTTTAGGTTGTGAGCAAAGGGAAGAGCCATGTGGAAACAGGATATTCACAGATGCTTTCTGAAGCAGGGGAAATTGCAAAGGATTCCTTTAATCCTTGCTTAGGTGGGAGAGAGACACACACATACCTGGAGAAGCAGAGTCAAGAAGCACTTAAGAATTTATCTTGTTTTTGTTTGGCTTGGGTTCCAGCTCCTAGCATAATATCTGTACTTGTTTCCCTGCATGTTCAATAAATTATGGCCAATGAGGAGTGACTGATGTCAGATTTACAGCAAGGGACCCCGAGGGCAGGGCAGTGAGCTCTGTTGAAGGGTATCGGGAGGAAGATAAGCAACTGTATTTTTTATCCTCATGAGATTTCGGAAAAGAGGCTGGGAAGACAAGGCGGAATACCAGGAACTGAGGACCTCGTTAAAATGGAGCCGCAAATTGTTACCCGCCCAGGGAGCCAGCCCCAGGCTGTTGAAGAGCTCTGATTTCTAATCTTGGGGGTGTTTCTAGCTCCCTGAGTGTCCCGAGCAAGCCCCATACATCCTCCAGCTATATCAGAGTGGTAAGCAGTCGGACTCAACTCTTTATTTAAGCATAGAGAACTTTATGGGATGACCCACGGGGTGGACCAGCCGAAGAGCCAGGCTCAGAAAGGGCAGCTCTAAGGATCCTGAGAGCAGTAACCTGTTTCCAGTCTCATCTGAGCGTCTCCGTCAGGACAGAGGGGCTCCAAGTGTTGTCCATCCTTGCCCCTCTCTCTTCAGCATCTGTTGGCTCACAGTGGCCTCATATGTATCCCTCAACTAGGGAAGAAGAGGGCACCTGGACTGACATTCCTGCCAGGTTGTACGTGTTGGAGAGAGCTATATTTTGAAAAGTGAATCTAGGGGCTGATACTAAAACGGTTGCTGGGTAGTGAAAACGACACAGTCCTCATCAGGGACCTTGGTGTTCTCATCTGTAAGATCATTGTGGTTTTCCAAATCCTCTTTCAGCATCATAAGCTTTCCTTCAAATAGAATCTTGGACAACCCACTGTTAAAAAGAGAAGAGTTGCTCAGTTCAGGTAGGGGTGAGGATGCTTCACGCCCTGCCCTGGGGGACTTTTCTTCCTCTTCCCCTAAAGTGGTCCTTAAGACGTCTCTGTATAACCCAGAGATGGATGAAACGCAGTTAGGTCCCAGTGGACTGTGTGATCTCCAGGAACAGCTTCAGCTTTGGCCTTTGCAGCAGAACAGAGCATCTAAGTCTTGGGTAGAGGAGAGGGGGCTTCAGGGAGGTAGTGACTGGGTTGAGCAGCCTCAGACTTGCCTGGCAAAGATGGTGCCCTTCACATGAGCTGCTGCGCTCACGGCCCCGTGCATGCCCGGAGGAGTCGGCGCTCAGTGTCTCCCTCCAGAGCAAGGCTTTGCCGCGGGGAAACGATGCTAAAGTGTGGACCTTCTGGGTAGAGCCCTGTTGACATCCTGCAGGTCTCCTGGTCTCCTCGTGTTCTGCTTCTCCGTCTTTCTGGGGCATCTTTTAATCCCTCTACTGCAGTCTCCCTCTGCTTTTGGACCTTTGCACAGGATATTTGCTTTGCTTCTTTTGTTTGTCTGACTCCTACTGAATCTTCAGATTCTCGATTAATGTTACTCCTTCGGAGAAACCTTCCTGTTTTCTCAGGTTAGAGCTGGTCTCCTCGGTTTTTAATTTCTCAAAATTTATTATTTATAATTGTTATTTAAAAAAATTCTCATCTGAAGGTGACTGACAGCAATGGCTAAGTTAGCCATACTGCTAATATTCCCGCCCCCCCCTCCAGGTTTAACACTTCAGAAATATCTTTTCTCTTGATGTAAAAGAGAAAGTAACTAAATGTGCGCACTTGCCCTGTTTTATATATAAGCTCTTCTTACTGGTAGCGATTAGTCACAGATTTTAATTATACATTTTTTTGGATGTTTATCTTTCTACTCAACTATAAGCTCCTCAAAGACAGGAATCATATTTTTGTTAGGTGCCAAAAAGTGTACATGGAATGAAGAAATACAGAGCGTAGTGTAATTCTCCGAGGATTGACTGATTTCAGTGTTTATTGAACTGAGCCCCTGTGCACCAGGTTCTCGCCTAGGGGCTGGACTGGATCTCTAAATAAAGCCGTAGATCCAGCCCCTGAGGTGCTCGTTTCCTTGGGCAGGAGGATGGTGCTGTTTTCTCGCATAATCCCCAGCCTACCCCGGGAGGTCCGCACGTGGCGGACCGGGAGACCTTGAGAAGGCAAGTGACTAGGGTCGCACATTGCGTTGTTGCGATGCCAGGACTGAAGCCTGAACTGCTGGCTTAGTGCCCCTCCACTTCTTCCGTTCTCTTTTATTTATCTTTGGCTTCCCTGGGTCTTTGTTGCTGCACAAGGGCTTTCCCTGGTTGTGATGAGCCAGGATTACTTTTCTTTGTGGTGTGCTGAGGCTCCTTCTGTTTCAGAGCAGAGGCTTTCGGGGCGTGGCCTTCCATGGTTGTGGCTTACAGGCTTAGTAGCCCCAAGGCATACGCAGTTCCATGACCGGGGGATCCAACCCTTGTCTCTGGCATCAGTAAGTCGATTCTTAACCACTAGACCGCCATGCTTCTCCCATTCTTATGGCTAGTAATTTAATTAGAAATGGACTTTTTTTTTCTATTTTTTTTGCACACAACAGAAAATACTTCCATTCTCTACCCCAGGAAGAAAGTAGTCTTGGCTGGGCAAGGATGAAGTGTGTTTGCAGAAAGAGGAACTGAGGGCAGGGGCTGGGTAAAGGAGGGTGCCATGGCACATGTGGGTTTCCACGGCACATGTGGGTTTCCACAGAGCAGAGGCTCCCTGTGGGACCCACAGGGGCTTAGGAACTGAGCCGGCATCTCAGAGTGGCGGGCCCTCGGTGTCAGAGAGGGAAACAGCCATCTGGTGCCTTGCATCCTGTGGCCTCATGGAGCATGCCTTCTCCTCTGTGTCCAGGTCTCCTCCTGTTCCCTCTCTCCCCATCTCTCCCTCTGCGCTCTTCTCCTGAAATGCTTTCTCAAGGCAGCTTCTGCTCCATTGTGGTCCCAGTAGTGTCGGCCCTAAAGCAGTGGATCCTGACGTGGTACAAAGGCTGCATCAGTGTGTCCTAGCCTCCTGCTTAAGAAGAGTGCCATGTTTCTGGGTCACTGAGACTCACCATACCGTAACGGCAAAATGGGTACAAATCCCCCTTCTTCCTGACTTGCCCCTGTGATAGTTTCTCAGTCGTGTCTGACTATTTGCAGCTCCATGGACTGTAGCCTGCCAGGTTCCTTAGTCCATGGCATTCTCCACCACTGGAGCCCCTTATATCCATTTAACCTGGCTGGCAGCTGGCAGCAGCTCCCCGTTAATTAACAAGAGCTGCCATTTCTGGTGCCCCTGGCTGGTGGCAGAGGGTGGTCCTGGTGTAAGCGCGGCCTTCTTTGGTTGCAGGCAGAGTTTCTGTGACTTGAGCTAGCTATATGACTTTCTTCTTGTCTAAGAGTGTGAAATGTCTGCTTTCATTTTTTTCCCCTTCCCTCCTGATCTTTGTCAAAGAGTGACAGCTTCTCTAATTAGGCAGTTGAGAAGGTAACCTTAGCAACTCCAAACTGGCAGCAGAGAAAGAGACTTGGTTCCGGGTGCCCGCCTAGCCCGAGCACCGGGCACTGTGGGCGAGGCGTGACTGTACTCTGTGTGCGTGAGCGACCCCCGCCTCACCCCACCAGAGCTGGCTCCAGAGCTGCCTGACCATTCTCTGCTGCTCCAGGGGATTCAGCCTCATCCTCATGCCTTTTCAGGCAAGAATGAAAACTCCTGGATGCCAAGAATTCCTTGCGTTTCCCAGGGCAGGCAGAGGACTGGAGATTTATGCGCTCTCGCCTGGCACTCACCTTGCTGAGCTACTCCCAACCCTCCAGCACGCGCCTGCCCCTCGCGGTCTGGATCACGCAGTTGTCAATATGCTCATCCTTCCCACCTTGGGTCTCCCGCTCTGGGCTCATCCCCTGCCTGACTCCTTTCCATCTTTCAAAGCTCTTTCCTGGGAAATCTAGTTACTGGCACTCCCCATTCGCAAGTATTTCTCTTCACCTAAAGCTTCTTATTCAGTGTTTATCACATGGACAACATAATCTAGAAACAGTTGTTTTTTTTAAAATCCATTCCTTTATTCTTTACATGACATGGTTTTCTGGATCTGAGTTATGCTTTGCGATAGGTAAAGTGCTCACATATTCTATATTCTTTTCACAGCATATTAATAGGCATGATGGGCACTTATAATTCATGTGCTTACTCAGAAATAAAAGGAATGTTATGGTCTCTTTCCTGAAGAAAGGGCTTCAGAAAGAATTTATATAGTGGGATTGATCACAGTGGGTACTCAGCATCCTAGGACTGAGCTATTATAGTAAAGGAGGTGCTGAGGTATTGTCTGTGGGTCTTTCCTCTCATTTTTCTGTTCTCCAATATCCCCTAGTTCCCTGTCATCCATTTATCTGCCCTGTTTTTCATCATACCACTGATGAATCTTGTGGCCATCGACCCATCCACCCTTCTGCCTCTTCCTCTACCATCCGTCCATCCATTGTCTGTGCTAAGAATTATAAAATTAGTATCTTTGGGGAGCATTCAGTCCAGGAGAAGTCAGGATAGGAAGGGTGATGAGTGCTCAGCTGTAATCTGAGGTGCAGTCTGAGAAGAGCAGTGAGATAAACGCCCCGGGTCTTCTGAGCAGGCAAGAACCAAGACTCCAGATCTGAGAGGGCTTTTCAAGACTTGTCACCTTGCGGCGCTCTCAGTGTTTAATGAGGTGCCCAAGGTTCACAGGAAATGACTCTCAGCGTCATCTGTCAAGTTGGAGAACCAGGGTTGGATGGAAAGATCTGTAGAGTGGAACTTGATTGGCTACTCGGCTCTTCGCTTCTCACAGATGGGAGAAGTGTGGCTCAGAGATGGGAAGGTGCTCGTACCGTGTTGCCTTCATCTGGCAGCCAACCTGACCCTTGAGCAGAATCTCTTGATGTGGTTAGGCTTAGTCACGTGTTATGATGAGAAAGGACCCGTGGTTTGTTTAAGTGAAGGTTATCTTGGGTTTCACTGTTGTCTTTGAATCACCAGTTCATTCCAGTACTTTCCTTGATGAGCCATACCACTCTGTCCTCAGACTTCCCAAGATACCTTGAGTTCTGGGTGAAGCTAGACTCTGTGATCCATCCCTTCTCTTGCAGCCTAGCCTGGTCCTGCGTGACCACACTGTTTCCTCACCTTCCAAGGACCACCTTTTTAACCTACTCCAGCCCTGCTCAGGGGCCCAATTTTACCACCCAGATTGTGGGTTCCTCTCTGGATATTCCCAGGCATTCTTGAAGCTGGCGGTTGAAGCTGGGTCCCAGACACCAAGGAGACCAGGTTCTTGGCTGTTGACGGTAGATAAGCGGAGACTTAAATGGTGATTTTCTGGCCTGTGATCCCCTGTTTGCGGATTTCATCTTTTAATGGAAGTGCAGTAAATAAAAGCCGTTTTCACAATATGCCAAGCAACAGGTCAGAAACATCTGAGCCTTTGGAATTGATAGAAGGGAGCTAAGCGTAACAAATCTCCCCAAATTGCACCCAGCTCTACCAGTATCAGCTCCCATACTGCATCCCCCAATTATTGTGCAAGGCAATTATTTCTGAGCTGGAGCTTTCGGAGAATACCACATGTGGATGTAGGTATACTTTCATTGCTTCTCGCCAGATAGAATTTTTCACCCCATTTTTTGGCTAGTGTCTGAGCCCTGATTGAGTCTTATCCCTACTCCCCTTCAGCATTTTCTTTCCCACCTTAGAGGCTGAAGTCATTCTTCAAGACTTGTGCAAATGGCACCTTCCTTCATGCAAGTCACCCGCCTCCTCTCCCCACTGTTTCAGTTCAAAGCAATAGTGTTAAGTCGAGGTTAAATTTACATACAGTGAAATGTTTCACTCTCAGTATACATTTCAATGAGTTTTGACAAAGGTCTACATCCATGTAACTAAGAACATTTTTATACTCCGGAAAGTGCCGTGATCATCCCTTCCAGTCAGCCCTCAGCCACCCATAGGCAAGTCCTGGGTGGATACCTATCATTAGGTATTGGTTTTGTCTGTTCTTGATCTCTTCTCGATGGATACACATAATACAGGGGACAGAACACTATGGCCAAATGTCGCCCCTCGCTTCTTTTTGTATGACTTGTGAGTGAAGAATTTTTTTCTAAGGAAATATGGTAAATGCTACTTTTTTTTTTCTGGTTCATAGCATGGTATCATTTATGTCGATTAAAGTTAGTCCTAAGTGATTTGTGTTCTGCAGACAGCACAAGCAAATGGAAGGATCTACCCTCTAATAGTTTCCTTGGGATGCTAGGAAATATGAGAAACTAGGGATTTAAAACAACAGAAACGTATTCTCTCACGTTCCGGAGTCCAGAGGTGAAAGTCAGAGTGTCAGCAGGGTTGAATTCCCCTAATGGCTCTGAAGAAGAATCTGTTAGGTGACCCTCTGAGCTTCTGGTGGTTTCCCGCAATCCTTGGCGTTCTTGGCTTGTAGACACATCACTCCAAATTCTGACTTCATCTTCCTTCTCTGTGTGTCTGTGCTCAAATTTATTTCTTCTCCTTCTTTAAGTCCTTTTTAAAATTTTCTTTCTGTCATTACTTCCATTGGAGTATACTTGCTTCACATTGTGTTCGTTTCTGCTCTACACGGAAGTGAACCAGATTCAGCTGAAGCACGCGCACCTCCCCTCCCTTGTGGACCTCCCACCCTCTAGGTCATCACAGCACCGGGCTGAGCTCCCTGTTGTACACAGCAGCTTTCCCTAGCTACTTCGCATGTGATATTGCATGTAAATAAAACCGAATTACAGCACTGGATTAACAACTGCAGTACAGCAAAGGGACTCAGTTATACACACGTATGCATTCTTTTTCATATTCTTTTTGATTGTGGCTTATCACAGACTATTAAATATAGTTCCTGTAAGAATGCCTTTTTGCATTTTTAAATAGGAAAGAAAATCAAAAGAAAAATGACATTTAATGATACATAAAAAATATACAAAATTCCACTTTCAGTGTTCACAGATAGTTGTATTGGGGCCAGTCATGCCTGTTCTTTGTTTATTGTCTGTGGCTGCTTCCTGGCTGCAGTGGCAGAGCTGAGCGGTTGTGAGAGATTATCTGGGCTCCAAAGCCTAACCTGCTCATTATTTAGCTCTTTACTCAAAAAGTTTCTCAGCCCTTAATCTGTTGCACACTCTTCTTTTTGACACCTTTGCTTAGGCTGCTGCTTTGAGATTCGTCTGTTGTTGTGTATAAAGATACTTCACCAGTGTGCCTGTGTGCTCAGTCCTGTCCGACTCTGTGTAGCCCACCAGGCTCCACTCTCCTTGGAATTTTCCAGGCAAGAATCCCGGAGCAGGTTCCATTCTCTTCTCCAGGGGATCTTCCCGGCCCAGGGATCGAACCCACGTTTCTTGCATCTGCTGCACTGGCAGGCAGATTCTTTTGCCACTAGCTCCACCTGGGACATCCCACCTTGCTGCCGCTCAGCCGCTCAGTCACGTCTCACACTATGTGACCCAATGGACTTCAGCACGCCTTCCCAGTACAAGCAAAGTGAGTGTATAACACACCAAGAACCCCCACCAATATCCCATCATTCTGAGGATAAAGATTAAGCTATTTAAAATGGCTTAAAGGTACCCATGGTCTTCCCTTACCTACATTTCTAGTCTTAGGTATTGTCGTTCTCCCTTCCTCCCAACAGTCCAGTCTCATTGACCTTGATCTCAGTTCTTCCTATGAACCACAGGACCACATCCCTCCTCCCATGCTTATCTCTATTTTCTCCCGCTCTGCGAATGGTGATCACTCCCATCATTTGCTATGATGAATTGTTAAAAATGTCCTACCAGCAGTGCATGAGAGTTCTGATTTCTGCACAGTCTTACCAAAAGTTCTCGCTGTCTTTTTGACTATAGCCATCCTCGTGGGATGGAATGGTGTTTTATTCACCTAGTTTTTTTTCTTTCTTACTTATCCTTTTGATCCAAATAAAGTATCAGCCCCTCAAGGAAGACTTCTCCAATGGCATCCCCATGCACTAGAACAGGTCATAATGTTCTTTCATAACTTCCTGTGACCTTTTCCTCCAGAGTCCTTATTATGTTTTCTGAATTTTATATGTATTTTTACGATGTTGAATTACTCTGTGACCCCCCACAGTCAACACAAAGCTCAAAGAGGGTAGAACACAATTATTCTGAGGGTCTAGCATGCTGCCTTGCATGTGGTAAGTACCCTCCCCCCCAATAAAAGATCCATTGAATAAAAACATGAAACGATTCCTTCATCTACTACATATTCTCATGACCTATGGTTTCTTACTTTCTAAAATATTTCACGTTAACTTCTCATCTTTTTTTCAACCCTTAACCTTGCCATTTACCCATCATCCACAGAACTGTCAGATTGATCTTTATAAAAAAAATAGTTAAATCATACCACTCAACAAACATCCATCACTACCTATTATATTTCCAATAAAGATACAAACACTGGAGCCATTTTGATCAAAACCCCTTGAGGTGATATATACTGTAGTTGAGCTCTTGATGAAATATACGGAAGAGAGGGTAGTTATGGAGCCTTCTTTCTCTTTTACTTTATTTTTGAGTTTTTCCTCTTGTTTTAAGCTTGGCACACACCTTACTGCTCTAATGAGCAATAAGCCCCTGGAGGACAGGAGAGTATCCTATTCATTTTTGAAGGTGCCACTATGCCTTACAAGTGCCTGGTTTAAAGCAACTGTCAGTAAATGTTTGTTCACTAGGATTAAATTGTATTATTCATCCCAAGAGAAGCATTTACATGCTAACAAAGGCTTTGGAAAATTTAACTGGAAGGATTAATGATGGAATTCCAGGCGTGTAGGGCAGGCTGGTTGGGGAGAGGTTTTTGGAGCCAGCCAGCCACTACCACCTCACCTTGTCGAGGCTGTGTCTCTCTATGAACTTGCAGCTAATTCTCCTTGTCTAATTAGTGACTCTCCTTCTTGCCAGCTGCAGAAACCTGGGTTCCTTCTTCTCCTGCAAGAGGTGTCTGACTTCATATGCCCATTTGCGGGCAGACCCTTTGACTCCAGTCCCCAGAGATGGAGGAGGAAGCCCTTTGTTCCTGATGACAGTTTTTCGACCCAAAGACGTATTTACTTTGCCTCCTGATAAGTAGAAAGGATCCAAAGGCGTCCAGAGAATTGCAGGTGGTGATGGAGTAAGGTGCATGCTAAAATGCAGAGGGTAGTTCAGATTTTCTCAGACGCCACCAGGCGGGCCTCGGGTGGAGCAGAAATTCAAACCCTGAGCTTTGGGGTGCATTCAACCGGATTGTCCCTCAACTTTTCCAGGAGAGGTATCTATCTGACGAAAGAAGGGCAGGGAATCGAGTATAGCTTAGATAGGAGGAAGGAAATTATTATTTGATTACAGTATCTCCATGATAAAGGTGGTGTCCCCCACATTGCAGGTGAGAAATCAGAGTCTCAGTGGGGAAAAGTAACGTGGCTGTGGCCATGGGCTGGCCACTGGCAGAGATAGCATCCTGATGCAGGACCCTTACAGCACACTGCCCCCAGGGAGTCTCATGGCAATTGCAATTCTCCCACTGTCTAGTTGGACTTTTCCTTCATAACATGACCCAAGGACTCTAGACCGTGAAGGAGGTGGGAACAGTTGTGGATTGGATTCCAGGAGCCCTGGGTCTACTCTCTGAATCCACTGAGTGACCTCGAATAGATCACACCCTCTGTCTCTCTCTCCTCTCCTGATCCGAGAAACGCAGGAGTCAGATCCATTGGCCAAGCTTCTTCCCGCTCCCAGCAGCTGTTGGAATAGGCTTCACTTTTTTCAACATATACTTTCTAAGTTACATAAATATATAAAGCCACTTCTTTGTTAAAATATAAACAAAATATAATCACATGGAGTAAAAAGTAACAGTCTGCCCTTGGCATCTCCCATCTCCTTTTCTACCTGGAGATAATCACCGTTTATTTGGTATATATCCATCCCAATTACTTTTCTCTTTATTTATATTCACATGCATGTGCAAGCCCAAATATGCATCTGTGGTTTTACCCACTTTTACTTTTCACTTTCATGCATTGGAGAAGGAAATGGCAGCCTACTCCAGTGTTCTTGCCTGGAGAATCCCAGGGATGGCGGAGCCTGGTAGGCTGCTGTCTATGGAGTCGCACAGAGTTGGACACGACTGAAGCAATTTAGCAGCAGCAGCAGCAGGATTATGGCTCTTCTTTCCTTTTTTAAAAAAATTCTTCTAAAAAAATTTTAATTGGAGGTTAATTACTTTACAATATTGTATTGGTTTTGCTGTACATCAACATGAGTCTTCTTTCCTGAGACTTGCATGTGTATATTCATTTAGAGATAACTGGAAATCTTTCACTATCAGAACATTTGGACCTACCTCATTATTTCTAATGGCCTCATGCAGTAGTATTATTTATCCACTGCCTTTTTCTACTGATGGACATTTGTGTTGTTTCTCATCTTTCACTATCAAAAGCCTGCGACAGTGAATTTTCTGTATAAAAGACTTTCTACTCTGAGTATTTCTGTAGGTTGAATGCCTAGGACTAGTATTACTAGGTCAAAGAATATGACTGTATTTAATTTGAATAGATAACTGCTGAATTGCCCTCAAAAATGTCTGTATCCGTTTACACCCAAAGTGGAAATTGGTATAGATATTTGCAATTGAAGTGGAGCTTTAAGGGCATCTTTGTGGGTTCAGGACACTGCCCATCACCCTTCAAAACACCCTCTGCAAGCCAGCAGTGATTCTGTTTACAGGTGAGGCAGGTCTTGCCCTGACTGCCTTCTGCGTCTGGTATCCTGCAGCTCAGCGCTTGCACGGCTTCCAAAACAGGGTTTTAGAAAAGGCTTTCCAGAATGGGGAGGTGGCTTGATTAACCTCCTGCCCAGCTCGGAGCCCTGGGTTTCCTGAGAAGTTCCCAGTGGATTGCCAGGGGCTGGCAAACAGCTGACTAATAGGAGCTGTGGCATGTGGCCTCGCTCGGAGATGGCCAAGTCCCGAGGAGTTCAAAGACCTCTGCAGACCGCTTGCCCCTTCCTGACAGAGGCCCTCCACCTAGCGCGCCCTGAATAATGCATTGTGTTTATCCTCTCCTGGTCTGATGGATGGCTGAGCTTTCCCCCTCACCTGTCTGCTTCTCCTCCTTTGTCTGCCTTGAGTCTCCTAAGCCTTCAGCCTAGCCTGGAGCTCAGGCAAGAGGAAGGAGCAGTTGGTTTTTTAAAGATTAGTTGCACAGCTAGCAGTCTTTTCTTCAACAAAGCCAGTGTCTTTGTTTCTCTCTGTTACCTGAGTCGAGACAGAGGAGAGAAAATGAAAATGCCGGCATTTATTGAGCTCCCACTCTGTGCTGGATGTAACAGTGGGCATGTCGTCGGCTCTTTCCAAGAAGACATTGCTGTCCTTATTTCACATGAGGAAACTTGGTTCAGAACCAGGACACACCAGCTTATAGATGGAATTAGGGGAGCTGGGACTTGGATCTATCTGACTTCCTAGCCCAGGCTGTTTTTCCCACTGTGCCCGATCGCTAAGTAGAACTTAAAAATATATATTTTGCTTTGGTTTATTTATTTATTTAGTTAGTTACCTTCAGCCACACACATCAGCCTTCAACTAACCGGCAGACATGCATTTCTTGTCCAGAGATGCAAAGCATCAGATCTTCCACAGTCATTTCCCGCCAATCCAGAGAATCACTGAGTCTGTCTTGAAACCTTCCCTGATGATTATTCATTTGCATTTGGCTGGTTCTCTGGGTTTGGCTCTGCCAGATGGTTTATCTAGCTGTGACAATTTCCTGGAGGCTATGTGCTATGGTAGAGGGGGGAAAAGTGGACTTGGAAGTTAGACTGGTTAGATTTCCTTTACCATTGCCCCTTGTACATGTGTCCCCTTGGTTTTACTTTACCTCTGTGACCTTAGGTGTCTTCTCCAGGACAGTGACCTTATTTATAGTTTCTACTATTGTTAGCCGTGCTTCGGTTCTCCTGCAGTGTGCTGAATAATGCCCCCTCCCAAGGTCTCTACATCTGAGTCCCCTAACCTATGAGTACGCTATGGCACGCGGCAGAAGTCACTTTACAGGCTGATTGTGGTTTGTGAAGTCACTCAGTCATATCCGACTCTTTGTGACCCCATGGACTGTAGCCTACCAGCCTCCTCCCTCCCTGGAATTCTCCAGGCTAGAATCGGGATGCACTACTGGGCATATACCCTGATAATACCATAATTGAAAGAAATACGTGTATCCTAATGTTCACTGAGCACTATTTACATAGCCAGGATGGGAGCAACCTAGATGTCCATTGTCAGATGAATGGATAGAGCAGTGGTGGTATGCGCGTGCACGCGCGCGCGCGTGTGTGTGTGTACACAGTGGAATATTACTTAGTCATAAAAAAGGAACAGATCTGAGTCCCTGTGAGGTGGATGAACTGAGAGCCTGTTGTACAGAGTAAAGTAAATCAGAAAAGCAAATATCATATATGAGGTTTCTGGTGGCTCAGAGGTTAAAGCGTCTGCCTCTGATGTGGGAGACTCGGGTTTGATCCCTGGGTCGGGAAGATTCCCTGGAGAAGGAAATGGTAAACCACTCCAGTATTCTTGCCTAGAGAATCCCATGGACAGAGAAGCTTGGTAGGCTACCGTCCATGGGGTTGCAAAGAGTCAGACACGATTGAGCAACTTCCCTTTCCCTTTAATGCATATATGTGGAATCTACAAAAATAGTGCTGATGAACCTATTTGCAGAGCAGGACTAGAGATGCACACAGAGAAACCAGACTTGTGGACACAACGGGGGAAGGGGAGGCTGGGGTGAGTTCAGAGAGCGCTGAAGCGTGTATTTACCCCGTGTGAGAGAGGTGCTGATGGAAAGCTGCTGTGTGGCATGGGGAACTCAGTCTGGTGCTCTGTGACAACCCTAGCAGGTGGGGTGGGGTGGCGGTTGGGAGGGAGGTTCAAAAGAGAGGGGCCTGTGTATACTTACGGCCAATTCACGTTGTTGAATGGAAGAAACCAACACTACATTGTAAAGCAATTATCTTCCAATTAAAAAAGAATCTCAGGATGGAAGATTATCCCAGATTATCTGAATGAACCCAATATAATTTCCTCTAGGGTGAGCACTAGCTTTAGAGTGTGAGGAGATGCAAAGAGAGAGTCAAAAAACAAATTTTTATGAGGGAGGAAGGGGCCAGGAGCCAAGGGATACAGCTGTAGGAGCTGGAAAAAGCAAGCAAGTGGGTTTTTTCTAAAGCTTCCAGAAAGAAATGCACTCCTGCCAGCACCTTGATTTTGGTCCAGTGAAACCTATTTTGGACTTGAGGCTGACCTCCAGAACTGTAAAATCATAAATTTGTGTTGTTTTCTGTCCTGAGTTTGTAGTGATTTGTTACAGCAGCAACAGGAAGCTAATACATATCCTCACTAAATGATGGGCCTCTTACAGCACATAGGGCAGACAAAACTGAGCTTGAATCTCTCACTTCTGTACTTAACAAGCTGTGGGTGACTTTATGCATCTTGCAGCCTCCCTTTCCCTGTGTGCCGTATGAGGTTAGTGATGATTCTTTAATAGGATTTGTGAAGTTTGCATAAGACCATGTGCTAAGCAATATGTCTGGCACAAAACTGATGCTCAATCATGAAAGCTATTCTTTTCCTTGACCTCCAGCCATGGTACAGAATAGCAGTGGTAGATGGTTGTGGGGAGCTTGGGTAGTGGAGTGGAGAAAACATGGGCTTTTGTGCCAAAGAGATTTGAATGCTGGCTCTTGCTAATAACTATTTGTATTTGCTAATAACTCTGTGACCTAGGACAATATGCCTAAACCTCAATGAAGGATGGTGAATCTTCTGAACTCAAATTCAAGTAAGATTAAATGAGTACACTGTATAAACCCTAACTCTCAAACATCTTCCTCTTGCTTGAGCTTCTGGGAGGTGAGACAGAGACTCCTGCCTCGTCTGCCTCTCTGTCTTTATGACCTAACACAGTGTGTGTCATGCAATTTTGCATGGAGATGCTTATTGTAAAAACTGAACTGTGTTAAGAGAGTTTGGTCTAGTATGATCAGCGTGAACTCCTGAGTCTCAGTAAAGACAAGGGCTCAGGGAGATCCATCAGGAGGAAGAACTGGTTCTAAAGATTGGCCTGCTGATCAACTGGAAAGGGCAGGGTGGGGACCACATTAGTTAGGCAGAACCTGACATAACGGGCCTCCAGTTCTGGGTTGGTGGTATTTGGTATATCCAGATGCTCTGGCTTCTACTGAGTCCAGTTCCTCTTTTATGCAATGCCCACAGCTCCTCTTTCATCAGTGCTAATGATGAGAATGAATGTTGATATTTAAGCCAACTTTTTTACTCTCCTCTTTCATTTTCATCAAGAGGCTCTTTAGTTCGCTTTCTGCCATAAGTGTGGTGTCATCTGCATATCTGAGGTTATTGATATTTCTCCCAACAATCTTAATTCTAGCTTGTGCTTCATCCAGTCCAGCATTTCTCATGATGTGCTCTGCATATAAGTTAAATAAGCAGGGTGACAGTATACAGCCTTGACATACTCCTTTCCTGATTTGAAACCAGTTTGTTGTTCCATGTCCAGTTCTAACTGTTGCTTGTGGACCTGCATATAGATTTCTCAGGAGGCAGGTCAGGTGGTCTGGTATTCCCATCTCTTTTCTATAAAGACACCTGAGCACCGAAGAGTTGATGCTTTTGAACTGTGTTGTTGGAGAAGACTCTTGAGGGTCCTTTGGACTGCAAGGAGATCCAACCAGTCCATCCTAAAGGAAATCAGTCCTGAATATTCACTGGAAGGACTGATGCTGAGACTGAAACTCCAACACTTTGGCCACCTGATGCGAAGAGCTGACTCACTGGAAAAGACGCTGATGCTGGGAAAGATTGAAGGTGGGAGAAGGGGACCACAGAGGATGAGAGGGTTGGATGGCATCCCTGACTCACTGGACATGAGTTTGAGTAAGCTCTGGGAATTAGTGATGGACATGGAAGACTGGTGTGCTGCAGTCCATTGGGTCGCAAAGAGTTGGGACACAACTGAGAGATGGAATTGAATGATGAGAAAGGAAACCAGTCCTTACCTGGACCTAACTTCTGTTAACCCAGGCCTCCAATGAGGCTTCATTCACCAAGACTCTTCACCCAGTCCTACTGTGCATTTCTAGCCAGACAGGATCATAAAATGACATTGTGCTGGGCTCTGAGCATCACCAGACTTGGTGCCTTCCTTTGTATTTGAGTTAGTTCCACCATTATCCTTTGTTTACTGCCATTGAGCTAATTTTTGAGCCTGGCAGTTATGCAGCCTCTTCCAGTCCATTTGAATTAATTTTGCGAGAAATGTTTTTGAGTTACTGTGGTCCAGATTAAGTCATCTTGTGATCTTTTCATCCACCGTCTTTGTAATTCTATTGAAAAGCTATCATGTTTGTGGGCTGTGATTGGTGCTTTTTTTTTTTTTTTAATAACCCCGGACTTATGCAGCCTCATAATTCCTTTGTTTCTCTGGGCTGTGTCCAATTTGTTAATCTTTGCTGTAGAAGGGCAATAAAAACAGTGAGACACAGACCCTGCCAGAGCAAGACAGAGACTGAGATGGAATTCCAGCTCAGATAGGAGTTAGTGGACAATCTGCTTCTCCCCCTTGAGGTCTGGTTTTGCGGTCTGGAAAATGGGAACATTCCAAGCCTGGCTTGCCAGTGGGTGACTGAAGGAGATGCTCTGTCTGAGAATGCCTGTCACATAACAACTAGATGTACTTCCCCCCTCTCTTAGCTCTTAAAGCTACTAGGAAAGGAAAGGAAAGGGAAAAGGGAAGTCGCTCAGTCGTGTCCAACTCTTTGCGACCCCGTGGACTGTAGCCCACCAGGCTCCTTTGTCCATGGGATTATCCAGGCAGAAATACTGGAGTGGGTTGCCATTTCCATCTCCAAAAGCAACCAGCACCTTAAAGCTACTATTTCATGTATTTTTTCCCTTCGGCCTAAAAGATCAATATGACATTTGATGTTTTAAAAAATTTAGGTACATGTTCTACTGTTCTTCTACCGTGACTTTTCAGAAATGAATTAAGTGCTTCAGTAACTACATTAGCTCATCCCAGGAACACCTTAGGATACATGCTGTCCAACCTGCTGATTTGTGTTTTCCCCCAAATTGCTAAGAATTCCCTTAACTACTTTCTGTCATAGCTGTTTCTGTGAGAACTTAATTACTTCCTAATTGTCCACATTTGCTTGCCTCGCTCCCCCTCCCCCCAGCTTTTATTTTTTAATTTTCTGGCAAAAGACAGATTATCAAAGATGGGTTCAGGATCTTTGCCACCTCAGAGTCATCATTAATTTCCTTTCTTCCTCATTATGAAGGCAGGAAGACGTTCCAGTTTGCTCTCTGATTTCCCACCTGGATTCCTTCTAAGAACTCTTGATGATCTAGCCTCTGTATTCACATTTCGCCTTCAAAAGAGACCTTTCTGAGCAGATGCTTCTAACGCTGTACCAGCACATTTCATCAGACTGGCATCCCATCCTTTGACCTGATGGGTTTTCCCTGCAATGGACAGTAATTTACTGATGTCTGTTAAATGCACGGCACTGTGTGAGATAGCAGGGAGGCAGAAGTGAAGACAGCTCTGCCCTTGGTTTGAGCACCTCGTGCAGATAAGGATATGCCCAAATAACAGATGATAAAATGTTAACGATCACGTTAACAGGTAAGGGGATGAAAGCCAGACTAACAGCAAGTGGGCATCAGAGAAAACTATAGAGGTGGGGTTTTAACCAGGTTCTTTATGAGATGTAGTTAAATGGAAAGACTAACAGTAACTTTTCCATTTGTGCCTAAAGCCTGGTAAATTTTTAAACACATGGCTCATGCATAGCATACAATAGTCATGAATATGTTCTTCCAGTAATAATAACAGTGGTATTGATGCAGCAGAAATGGATATACCCGCCTTTCCCCACATTGACCTTGAGGGGTAAATCAGGGGATATCATCATCTCCAATGAAGAAATGAGAAAATGGAGTCTCAGAGAAATTCAGTGACCTACCAACCACAATGCAGGAGACTAGGGTTCGATCCCTAGCTTGGGAAGATCTCCTGGAGAAGAGAATGGCTCTCCACTTTAGTATTCTTGCCTGGAGAATTCCACGAACAGAGGAGCCTGGTGGGCTACAGTTCCTGGGGTTGCAAAGAGTCTGACACTACTGAGCAACTGAGATTTTCACCAGATGTAATGCTACAACTTTGAAGTGTTACAACCATGGGAATCGAGCAGAAACCTGGCTCCACATTCAGATTTTCACTTTATACTTATTCCTTCCAATGTGCTTGCAAACAGGAACCTGCTCGATAAATCTGCAAGATATTCCGTCAGGAAGGCAACATCAGTCAGAAGTTATCAGGGAAGAAGTGATGAGTTGCAGAACTTTGGGCTTTAGATCATACAATCAATTCAGTTCAGTCGCTCAGTCATGTCCGACTCTTTGCGACCCCATGAATCGCAGCACGCCAGGCCTCCCTGTCCATCACCAACTCCCTGAGTTCACTCAAACTCATGTCCATTGAGTCAGTGATGCCATCCAGCCGTCTCATCCTGTGTCGTCCTCTTTTCCTCCTGCCCCCAATCCCATGCAGCATCAGAGTCTTTTCCAGTGAGTCAACTTGTCACATGAAGTGGCCAAAGTATTGGAATTTCAGCTTTAGCATCAGTCCTTCCAGAGAACACCCAGGACTGATCTTCTCTAGAATGGACTGGTTGGATCTCCTTGCAGTCCAAGGGTCTCTCAAGAATCTTCTCCAACACCACAGTTCAAAAGCATCAATTCTTCGGCGCTCAGCTTTCTTCACAGCCTAACTCTCACATCCATACATGACCACAGGAAAAACCATAGCCTTGACTAGACGGACCTTTGTTGGCAAAGTAATGTCTCTACTTTTAAATATGCTATCTGTTGGTCATAGCTTTTCTTCCAAAGAGTAAGTGTCTTTTAATTTCATGGCTGCAGTCACCATCTACAGTGATTTTGGAGCCCCCCAAAATAAAGTCTAACACTGTTTCCACTGTTTCCCCATCATTTCCCATAAAGTGGTGAGACCAGATGCCATGATCTTTGTTTTCTGAATGTTGAGCTTTAAGCCAACTTTTTCACTTTCCTCTTTCACTTTCATTGAGAGGCTTTTCAATTCCTCTTCACTTTCTGCCATAAGGGTGATATCATCTGCATATCTGAGGTTATTGATATTTCTCCCGGCAATCTTGATTCCAGCTTGTGATTCTTCCAGCCCAGCGTTTCTCATGATGTACTCTACATATAAGTTAAATAAGCAGGATGACAATATACAGCTTTGATGTACTCCTTTTCCTATTTGGAACCAGTCTGTTGTTCCATATCCAGTTCTAACTGTTACTTTCTGACCTGAATATAGGTTTCTCAAGAGGCAGGTCAGGTGGTCTGGTATTCCCATCTCTCTCAGAATTTTCCCCAGTTTATTGTGATTCACACAGTCAAAGGCTTTGGCATAGTCAATAAAGCAGAAATAGATGTTTCTGTGGAACTCTCTTGCTTTTTTGATGATCCAGCGGATGTTGGCAATTTGATCTCTGGTTCCTCTGCCTTTTCTAAAACCAGCTTGAACATCTGGAACTTCACAGTTCATTCTGATAGGACATGGTTTACTGTAGAAGAGAATGGCAAACCACTTCAGTATTCTTGCCTTGAGAACCCCATGAACAGTGTGAAAAGGCAAAATGATAGGATACTGAAAGAGGAGCTCCCCAGGTAGGTAGGTTCCCAATACGCTACTAGAGATCAGTGGAGAAATAACTCCAGAAAGAATGAAGGGATGGAGCCAAAGCAAAAACAATACCCAGTTGTGGATGTGACTGGTGATAGAATCAAGATCCAATTCTGTAAAGAGCAGTATTGCAAGGAACCTGGAATGTCAGGTCCCTGAATCAAGGCAAATTGGAAGTGGTCAAACAGGAGATGGCAAGAGTGAATGTTGACATTCCAGGAAACAGCAAACTAAAATGGACTGGAATGGGTGAATTTAACACAGATGACCATTATGTCTATTACGGTGGACAAGAATCCCTTAGAAAAAATGGAGTAGCCATCATGGTCAGCAAAAGAGTCTGAAGTGCAGTACTCTGATGCAATCTCAAAAACGACAGAATGATCTCTGTTCATTTCCAAGGCATAAACAGTAATCCAAGTCTATGCTCCAACCAGTAATGCTGAAGAAGCTGAAGTTGAACGGTTCTATGAAGACCTACCAGACCTTTTAGAACTAACACCCAAAAAAGATGTTGTCCTTTTCATTACAGGGGACTGGAATGCAAAAGTAGGAAGTCAGAAAACACCTGGAGTAACAGGCAGATTTGGCCTTGGAATGCAGAATGAAGCAGGGCAAAGGCAAATAGAGTTTTACCAAGAGAATTCACTGGTCATAGTAAATACCCTCTTCCAGCAACACAAGAGAAGACTCTACGCATGGACATGACCAGATGATCAACACCGAAATCAGACTGATTATATTCTTTGCAGCCAAAAATGGAGAAGCTGTATACAGTCAACAAAAACAAGACCGGGAGCTGACTGTGGCTCAGATCATGAACTCCTTATTGCCAAATTCAGACTTACATCGAAGAAAGTAGGGGAAACCACTAGACCATTCAGGTTGAACTAAATCAAATCCCTTATTATACAGTGGAAGTGAGAAATAGATTTAAGGGACTAGATCTGATAGATAGAGTGCCTGATAAACTATGAATGGAGGTTCGTGACATTGTGCAGGAGACAGGGATCAAGACCATCCCATGGAAAAGAAATGCAAAACTGCAAAATGGCTGTCTGGGGAGGCCTTATAAATATCTGTGAAAAGAGAAGTGGAAAGCAAAGGACAAAAGGAAAGATATAAACTTCTGAATGCAGAGTTCCAAAGAGTAGCAAGGTGAGATAAGCAAGCATTCCTTGGCGATCGTACATTAGCAAGAACATACTACAAATATTTGGAGAAGGCAATGGCACCCCACTCCAGTACTCTTGCTTGGGAAATCCCATGGATAGAGGAGCCTGGTAAGCTGCAGTCCATGGGATCGTGAAGTCAGACACGACTGAGTGACTTCACTTTCACTTTTCACTCTTATGCATTGGAGAAGGAAATGGCAGCCCACTCCAGTGTTCTTGCCTGGAGAATCCCAGGGACAGAGGAGCCTGGTAGGCTGCCATTTCTGGGGTCGCACTGAGTTGGACACGACTGAAGCGACTTAGCAGCAGTATTACAGATATTTTTCGTGGTAATATTCAGCACTTAGTATGTGTCAGTCCTCGTGCTGTGTGTTTTGCATTTATCAGCACATGCATTTCTTGCAATGTTTGGAAGCAGGTACTATTATTCTTCCCAGTTTACAGATGGAGAAACTGAGGCTTACTGAGATAAAGAGAGTTGCCCACATTCCATAACTAGTTAGTGGCGGCACTAAGGATTTGCACCCTCCAATTCCAGGATACTAGCTTGTGTTTATGGAAACATCCCTCAGCTCTCAAAGGTCCATATGAATGGGGTTGTTGTTTGCAGATAAAGACATTGCCCGGGAAGCCTTGGTAAGGGTTGCTAACTAGTACCAGTGTTTGATCAGCGCTTAGAAGCTCTCCCCTCCTTCCTCACCCTTTGGGGGACAGAATCAATGAGCCATGAAATGAGCAAAGAGACATCTGAAAGAGAGAGGAAAGCCAGCACAAGGCCAGTCCACAGAAGCCCTCCCCAGCCTTTGAGTCATTGCATCGACTGGAAGTGAACGTGCCCACATGCGCCCTGGGGACTGCAGCCTGGCGTCAGGTAGCTCCTGACAATATCGCTCCCTGCCTCACCTCCCCCACCCAAGCAAACCTTGAACAAAAATAGCAATGGTTTAAATCCCCATAGAAGTGTGCTGTCACCTGCTGGCAGGAAGGTCGGGAACCAGGTTTCCATGGAGGACTGGCAGGAGCTGGTTTGCCAAGTACCGTTACGGATTCCTTGAAATCCTGCTCAGCCAAGGCCAGCCCACCACCTCTCACAAGAGAAGGGAGAACAGTCTGGTGAGAATGTGAGACTTTGAGAAAGGCATGCATTTGCAACAGAAGTCCCCCATCTGGCACAGGAAGCCCTTGCTGGTTCCCTGAGTGTTCTGATACGCGGATAGGAGGAGAGGTTCCTGTTTCCCAACCTCAGTTTTCTCCTCTGCAGAATCAGAAAATCAGACTAGTTGTGTCTGCAAGGGCCTCCCCGACTTTGCATCCTATGATCCATCAGTGCTTTGACACCTAGTGATGATAATAACAAAATTTTATGAAATGCTTTCCGTCTTCCAGACACTGTCTAAGTGCTTCAGGTATTATCTCATTAATCCTTACAACAGCCCTGTTGGGTGAGGTACACTTCTTTGCTGGTTTTCTAGATCAAGAAATTGGGGCACGAGGAATTTACAGGTCTTATTCAAAGTCGCACAGCTATCAAGGGTGAGCTGGGATTCAAGTTCGAATCATCTGGCTCCTGAGTTCACATTTTTAGCCACTGTGGTTCATTGCCTTTCAGCCAGTCCTCCATGGAAACCTGGTTCCCGACCTTCCTGCCAGCAGGTGACAGGGCACTTTTATGGAGATTTAAAGCACTGCTATTTTTGTTCAGGGTTTGCTTGGGTGGGGGAGGTGAGGCAGGGAGTGATGTTGCCATGTTGGCATATATATATAATACGTAGGCATCACCAACTCAGTGGACATGAACTTGAGCAAACTCCAAGAGACAGTGGAAAGCAGGGAAGCCTGGTACGCTGCAGTCCATGGGTTGCAAAGAGTTGGATGTGACTTAGCTGAGAAAAATAAATTAATAAAAATAAATAAATCAAACAGCAACGATTGGCTCTTTTCGTTTCTACACTGGGATGCCCTTGTATTGGGATAGAAGACTCCCAATTGGGTGTGAGGAGTATGTTCGGCTGAATTGAGTCTTGGCGTTCTCTTGGGGTGTGAGGGCCATTTGCTAATGTAGCATTTAAGTTTGGTCTATGGGGCTCAAGGGACCTGGGTTCAAATTCCAGCCACTTTCTCAGTCGTTTGATATTGAGCCTGTCACTTCATCATTCTCATTCTGTTTCTTATTAATAAAATCAGAATTCTAGTAGCACCTACTTCATAAGGTTTTTGTGAGAATTGAATGACCGAGTGTAGTTGAAATGTTTTCTGAACTGCAGAGGTTTCTTCGGATGGTGGAACACAGCCTGGGCCTTTTGCGGGTCTGTTTCTGTTTCTTTTTTTTATGATGTTCTCAGCAGGCTTTTATTTATTTATTTTTCTCAGCCTTACTAGTTTTGAGACCTCTTTGTGTTTACACTTCTTTTTAAAAAATTAATTTATTTATTTTGACTTGTGGCTCTCTTTCTTTTTTTCTTAAATGATGTTTTCAGCAGGTTTTTTTTTTCAAACCTTACGAATTTTGAGGCCTCTTTGTGTTTACACTTTTTAAAAATTAATTTATTCATTTTAATTGGTGGCTCTGTTTCTTGTCCTGAGCCTTGTCTCTCTCTCCACCACCCTAGGGGTGGCCTGCGGCGCAGGGACCCTGGGCCTTTGGTGTTCACTGAGGCGCTGCTGGACCCAGGGAGAGAGCAGAGTAGGATTGATTTGCTTTCCGTTGACTGCACAGGATGAAAAGGTTCCCCCACCTTCCCTTTTTCTTGAGTCCTGGGAATTCTGTTTCTCTTAAGAGTGTTGCTAATGGAAAGCACTGAACCACATTCCCTCAAATTGAATTTGGCTGCCTAAACTGTCCGCTCTCCACCTACTACCCACCATATCCTCATCCACCCCCAAGCAGAGGCCTCCATGTCTATGTCCACGATCACCCGTGGGCTTCCGGTCTGGGCTGAGAGCAGGGTGGGGGCCTGGCGGGAGGGCGGGCAACTCACCTGAGCTCAGGTCTGGCCTGCAGCTCCTTCTACCACGCTATGCCACAGCAAAGGCACCTGCTTCTCTGCAGTAAGAGGGCAGCCTGGGCCTGTGGATGGCCGGGAACACCGAGAGTCACAGGGTTGAGGATGGCACCCTGGCTCTGAGCACCTCACAGCTCGGTGCCCTTGGGGGCTGTCACTTCACCTCTGAGAGTTTCAGCATCCCTGTTTATTAACAGCGAGCCTGTCGAGTCATCTCCTTGCCTCTGAAGAGGTGGAAGAATTCCCTCACTCGCTCATTTCTTCATTCTTTCAGCAGCTGGTCATCGCATGTCGACAGTATTCCAAGTTGTGTGCTTGGTAATCTGTTAGGACTTCAAACAGGGTACATGTCCTGCCCGCCGAGAGTGTTTAGTCTAAAAGGATGAGAGAGAATAGTTACCAGGTAACCTTGGTCAGGCTTCCCAGGTGGCTCTGTGGTAAACAATTCGCCTGCTGATGCAGGAGACGAGGGTTCGAGTCCTGGGTCAGGAAGTTTCCTTGAAGGAGAAAATGGCAACCCGCTCTAGAACTCTTGCCTGGGGAATCCCATGGACAGAGGATCCTGGTGGGCTACAGTCCGTGGGGCCAGAAAAGTTGGACACAACTGAGCAACTAAGCAGCAACTTTCAGGTCACACGAAATGCCATGTTTAGAGTGAAAATGGCCTGGATCTGGGGCCAGGCAGGCAAGAGTTCCATTCTTGTCTCTACCCCAATCCGTGAGTTCGCAAAGAGCTGGACATGCCTGAGCGACTAACACACTCACCCTCCCACCTATGAGCAATGTCATCCTTGGCTGGTTATTTAACTTTTAGGGGTCCTGGTTTCCTCCCAGATAGAACCGGTGTTACAACCTCCATTTAGAGTTATTGTAAGGATTAGAGATACTGTGTTTACTGTTCACCAAAGTGCCTGGCCCCTAAAAAGCTCACGATAAATGGTAGCTATTATTATTAATAATGATAATATTAATAATGGATGGGAAACTGCTTTCCAAGCTGCAAAACCCTACACAAATATAATGAATCATTATAATCACGTTACATACAGACTCATTTCCCAAGAGAGTCCAAGAGCAATCAGGATCACTGGTGCCTGGAAAAAGAAAATAATATTAACAACAAGAAGAAGAACTTTACGTTTGAATAGCACTCTTCCAGTTTTAACAAAGAGCCATGGCAGGGAAGAGCACTCAGAGAATTCATTAATCCAAGCTGGCCTGTGCTTTTGTTGGCAAGTATTACCCAGCGTTTATTGTAAGATTTTCTGTCTTCATTAACAGCACTTTAGTTTCTCCTAAGTAAACGATGATTTATATAGATTTGCCCAATTTTATTTGACCTAAGTTCAGCCAGGACTATTCTGGGTCGACACCTGTAATCAAGGTCCGGGGCATTTCTTAAGCCTACAAATGATTAGGCTTCCTCCTGTGCTAAATGTATAGTAATCCTTGGAGACTTGGCTGACTGTGGCTTTGTGATAATGGGATTTTAGACTTATAAACTAACATGTTAAAAATGTGTGTTATTTTTATGTACAAGTTTTTCAAATCGGAGCTCTTAAATAGCACATGACAATCATGATTGCCCCTGAGGAGCCTTGCAGTTCTGTGGATTAGTGTAGACAAAAGAGAGCTGTTTACTTTCTCTTTTGATATAGGGTTAAGATCAGCTGCTTTACAAAATGAAATAAAAAGTTAAAAAAAATACAGGGTTAGGGTACTATCTCCCACCCAGCTGTGCCCTTAACCCAGTGATTGTCTGAAAACATTATCTGATACACATTGGGAAAACTGAGAAGGAAGATACAATCATATGCTTTCCCTTTGAAAACACATGGGATTAGTCTAGTCTAAAAACTACGGAATGAGATACAAGCTCCATAATGGAAACCATGTATGAGAATCTCCTCTGGCAGTTCTCCCCACCAGATTAAAAGAGGTCATTATTTCATTATTTAGTATATTGGTTATCTCTCACTTCAGTCACTCAGTTGTGTCTGACTCTTTGTGACCCCATGGACTGCAACTTGCTAGGCTTCCCTGTCCATCACCAACTCCTGGAGCTTACTCAAACTCCTGTCCATCATGGTGGTGATGGCATCCAACCATCTCATCCTCTGTCGTCCCCTTCTCCTCCCGCCTTCAATCTTTCCCAGCACCCAGGTCTTTTCCAGTGAGTCAGTTCTTCACATCAGGTGGCCAGAGTATTGGAGCTTCAGCATCAGTCCTTGCAATGAATATTTACGACTGATTTCCTTTCGGATTGACTGGTTTGATCTCCTTGCAGTCCACGGGACTTTCAAGAGTCTTCTCTAATACCACAGTTCAAAAGCATCAATTTTTTGGCACTTAGCTTTCTTTATAGTCCAGCTTTCATATCCATACATAACTAGTGGAAAAACCACACCTTTGACTAGACAACAGACATTTGTTGGCAACGTAATGTCTCTGCTCTTAATATGCTGTCTAGGTTGGTCATAGCTTCTCTTCCTAGGAGCAATTTTCTTTTAATTTCATGGCTGCAGTCACTCTCTGCAGTGATTTTGGAGACTCAGAAAATAAAGTCTCTCTCCATTTCCATTGTTTCCCCATCTCTTTGCCATGAAGTGATGGAACCAGATGCCAAGATCTTAGTTTTCTGAATGTTGAGTTTGAAGCCAACTTTTTCACTCTCCTCTTTCACTTTCATCAAGAGGCTCTTTAGTTGTTCATTTTCTCCCATAAGGGTGGTGTCATCTGCATACCTGAGGTTACTGATATTTCTCCCAGCAGTCTTGGTTCCGGCTTGTGATTTTCTACAGCAGCTTAGAAAATAAAACCCCCAAACTCCTGTGACTCTGCTTTCTGTTTCAGTGGATACCTTCTTTAGTTTGTACTGGGTGTGATACTCATAATTGTGAATGTGTGTGTGTTTCTGTATGTGTGTTCACGTGCTCATGGTCTATAGCCCCATGCCCCTTTTTGAGACGTTCTAAATCTCTCACATTTATTCTTGTCAATGATTATTCTCTTCCAAAGTCAATGAAGAGTCATTCCATAAATATTACACTACTTTTGTGACTCCCTGGTCCCTAACTTGCTGCTTAAGTCATGTCCGTGTCCAGATTGTTATCCACAGGAAAGACACTTTTGAACCACCTTGATTTTTCTTGTGCGTAGGTTGCTATCTCTTTAGCAAGTAAGAAACTGAAGAATTACAGCCGGAGCTTGTTTGTTACGTACTGCGGGCTGTGTTGAGGGTTATGGTACAGAATTCATTATAAGAAAGGAAAACAGGGCCTTGCAGAGATGACTTTTGCAGATGGATGAGGCTGGCTTAAGGTCCTTTATTCCTCAAGGTTTCCATGATTCTAACAGAACCTAAAAATAACATCAGGTGAGAGTTAGCCAAGCTCTATATATCTGAGAAGCAAGACCCTCAGTGATTGCAGATAAATGTCTGTGTGAACTCAAGTCCCATAATAACTGCAAGAGTTGATAAGCAGTGCCCATAGCCCAGGCGCTGTGTTACATTCTGGGGAATCAGCTGTGAATGAGCAGAAAGGACTTCAGCCTTTAGGAGCCTCCCATCTAGAGGGAAGGCAGACACCAGGGAATAATTCACACTCTCAGGGTTTATCCTGAGCAGGACTGCTGCAAGACCTTCATATGCATCCTCTTATTTAGCTTTACAACGACCCTAAGAGGATCAGCAAAGTGTCCCTCCTTTGCGGAGAAAGGATTAGGGGCCTAGAGGTGTCTGTGAGGAGCAGAAGGCCCCAGGGATTGTAAGTGGCAGAACCAACTCTGGAACCAGATCAAGTTGACTCCCGAGGCGCTGGCTCAGTCACTCCTTTCCCATCACTTACTCTCTACAGACCTCGTGATCTTCACTGTGAGATGGGTGACTGGCCCTGCTTCATTGAAAGCACTATTATAACAAATTATCCCAAGGAACCCATACAGTAATTTGACTTCTTACTGTAGACGGTTTGTGTTTATCGTTGTGCTCTAAAACACACAAATGGAAAAGCAGTGAAAACTCTGTAAGTCTGAGCTTTCGTTCCACTCTGATGTGTCCCCGCTAATTGCAGAGTTCACTGAACAAGGTGTAGCTATGCTGTTTGTAGCTCAGAGCAGGTGTTCCCTGAGAGCAGGGTTCCTGGAGCAGGGAGGCGAAGTGGGTGGCTGTGGTGGGGAATGGGGAGTTCAGACCCCAAGATCAAGGGCAGGGTCAAGAGGATGGCTCAGGTGTCTAACCTGCAAGATGCAGAGGAAAACTGGGTCTACCTCTTACAATGAGGGCTTATTCCTTTGTTTGGGAAGAGTTAGGGAGAGGAGAAAAATTCCTATGGAAAGATCATGGGCCAAAAGTGCCCAGCTCCAGTTTAACTAGCAAGATGACCTTGGGGAAAGTCCTGTTAACCTCTTGGGAACCTCGAGTTCCTCATTTTTAAGATACTGATGACAATTTTTACTGTACTTTCCACTCAAGGTGAATGGGAACATCAAGAGAGAACAAAGGTGGAAAGGATTTGTGAATTAGAAAAAGTTCTATAAATGTTATTTTCTTATATTTATATTATTTGCTGATCATCGATATCATCGCTGTTGTTGTATACCTTCATTGGGATATCCTCACAGTTGGCTGGGCTGAGGCTTGGAAGTCATCATTTTTGGAAATTTTAATCCGTTCATTTATTAAATAAACATACTGTGAGTGCCTCTAGGGTGTAAAGAAGTAGGCTAGGTTTTGCAAGATGAGTTAGGGCCTCTACCCTCAAGGAGTTTACAGGGGGAAATGAGCAGAGGCCTGGGTAACTGCAGAACGTGGGCTAAGTTATGTAACGTGTCGGGAACACAGAGCAAGCAGAGTGCTGTGTTGACTTATCACATCCTGCTGGGGTGACTGCTGGGAAAGCGCGGAGAAGGAGCTCAGAGAACATTGTATACACACGGCAGGCAGGGGGTACCTTCACCTCCCCGGCTGGTGTCTGCCTTCCGCCGTGAATCCCAGCTGCCTCCTCGCTTTGCTAGAAAACTCAGAGGCTTCCCCGCCTCCCACATCATCGGAACATGGAACATGGCAGGCTTCCTTGGAGGTTCTGTTGGCCAAACTGTGAGTGCTGTTTTGTCAAGTCTCTCTGGTGCCTCTCCTTTCTGGGTTCATGCTTGGCCTGCACATGCTGGCTTACTACTCTTTGGATGTCTCCAATAGCTAAATTGTGAGCTGAGGTGATATATGCCTTCATGGGTCAGAGAGTTTACTTGTCAGGGAAAGACCCTCCAGAATTCTCTCTTTCCTCCTCACGTGGACACGGTCAGCGTTTGACATGGTGGCCGCCCTCTCTGCCTGGGTCATTGAGAGACTAGTGAGTCAAGGTCCTCTGCCAACCTCGGATGGACATCTAGCCTGCGTGGACCATCCACCTTGATCCTTTAAGTCCCTGAGGTTTGGGAGCTGTTGCTTTGAAATATGCTGTAAGTAATGTTAACTGGTCCAGGAGCAGTATCGTGACAGGTGGGGAGAGTCCAGCGATGCTGGGTTTCTTATTTTTTGAGCCTCTTTACAGAATCCTTGATGCTGCAGTGTTGGGGCTCAGAGCTCCTGAAACACCGTGTAGTCCAAGTTTGAGCCCAGCCACATCTGTTAGTCTAGGGTGGTTTTCTTGCTCTTCCTCAATTAGCATTTTTTTTTGCTTCTTCGAAGCTCCCACACCTCCACTCCCTGAGGCTTCCCTGTCTCCTCTTCTGCAACCACATTTTATACCCCATCCCCTAGCTGTTTATCTTCATATATAGTCTTGCAGGAGGTACCTCATCAGTGGCATTTGGAAAAACTAAGTAAATCATCCTGCCTTTTATTTAGTACTTGATTAAACTTGTCAGAGAATTCAGACAAGTTCGAAAGGCTCGTGTTTTTCTCTGCTCACGGAAAGAAAGACCCACCTAACCTGTTTCTTGATTTAACCTCCCATCTGTAATACCATACAGGAGTCTGCAAACTGCCCTGTGGCCTGCAAAATGAGAAGGTACCTCATCAGTGGCATTTGGAAAAACTAAGTAAATCATCCTGCCTTTTATTCAGTACTTGATTAAACTTGTCAGAGAATTCAGACAAGTTCGAAAGGCTCGTGTTTTTCTCTGCTCACGGAAAGAAAGACCCACCTAACCTGTTTCTTGATTTAACCTCCCATCTGTAATACCATACAGGAGTCTGCAAACTGCCCTGTGGCCTGCAAAATGAGCCGTTGGGGATGAATTTTTGGTTGCTGTTGTTTTATATGTGTGTGTGTGTGTGTATCTGTTTATATTTTTTAAATTATACATGTATATTATTGAATGGAAGACTCTTTAAATCCTATAGTGCTTTACAATTTTCAGAAGCTTCACATGCGATTTTGTTTAATCCTATAACGCTCCCCCCCGCCCCCGCCCATGTATTGCCCCTCCCCATTGCCCTCTCCCCACTGGTAAGCTCCAGTATTTTTTTTATAAATATAAAAGTTTGCTTCTTTTTTTAAATTCTCTAGTTTGTTGTATTTTTTTAGGGATATCATAAAGTATTTGTTATTCAAATACTATGATATTTTGTTATTCAAATAATATCACTTATTAGGGATATCACACAGTATTTGTTATTTATTCTCTGTCTGACATTTCATTTAGCATCAGTTCAGTTCAGGTCAGTTGCTCAGTCCTCTCCAACTCTTTGTGACCCCCTGGACTGCACCACACCAGGCCTCCCTGTCCATCACCAACTCCCAGAGCTTGCTCAAACTCCTGTTCATTGAGTTGGTGATGCCATCCAACCATCTCCTCCTCTGTCGTCCCCTTCTCCTCTCACTGTCAGTCTTTCCCAGCATCAAGGTCTTTTCCAGTGAAACAGCTCTTTTCATCAGGTGGCCAAAGTATTGGAGTTTCAGCCTCAGCATCAGTCCTTCCAGTGAATAGTCACGACTGATTTCCTTTAGGATGGACTGGTTGGGTCTCCTTGCAGTCCAAGGGACTCTGAAGAGTCATCTCCAACACCACAGTTCAAAAGCATCAATTCTTCGGTGCTCAGCTTTCTTTCTAGTCCAACTCTCACATCCATACATGACCACTGGAAAAATAGCCTTGACTAGATGGATCATTGTTGGCAAAGTAATGTCTCTGCTTTTTAATATGCTGCCTACATTGGTCATAGCTTTTTTTTCAAGGAGAAGTTCTTTTAATTTCATGGCTGCAATCACCATCTGCAGTGATTTTGGAGCTCCCCAAAACAAGTTCCTGACTCTTGAAGCCAACTTTTTCACTCTCCTCTTTCACTTTCATCAAGAGGCTCTTTAGTTCTTTGCTTTCTACCATCAAGGTGGTGTCATCTGCGTATCTGAGATTTTTGCTGTTTCTCCCAGCAATCTTGATTCCAGCTTGTGCTTCATCTAGCCTGGCTTTTTGCATGATGTACTCTGCATATAAGTTAAATAAGCAGGGTGACAATATACAGCCTTGATGTACTCCTTTCCCTATTGGAACCAGTCTGTTGTTCCATGTCCAGTTCAAACTGTTGCTTCCTGACCTGCATACAGATTTCTCAGGAGGCAGGTAAGATGGTCTGGTATTTTCATCTCTTTTGGTATTAGCATTGTTG